>JAUEJK010161470.1:0-10934 GCA_032274865.1 Eryngium alpinum
GTTTATCATGTGCAAGTACGTGGATCAAGAAAACTACTATGTACACAGGATAATCTGTTATTTCTCCCTGAGATGCCGAATTTTGGCGTAAATGAGCTCCCGTGTTGTATATCCTTAAAACTTCTGCCATATATTTTAGCAACTAAAACAAAAAGTTGTGAGAAAATATAGTGAATACAGAAATAGTGAATGCTTTTGAATAACTGAAGAGGAAAGAAGAAAAACTCATATAATATATATATAACCTACATCTTTTTGCAAGTCTTCCTCAGAATCTGACGCTGCCAGTGCAAACGCACAAGCATATCTGCAAGGTACTCTATGTTCCTTCAGAAACTTGAATGTCTTGTCAACAAACTTTCTTCGTACAAAAGATGATGGGTCCTACACAATGGCATGGGATCAACACATCTGGAAAAATGGTAGATATATGCACACATGCTGAATCATAATATACTAAGAACATGAATTCATAATTCAAACATAGAATTTGCATTGCAGGCACCAAAACACGAGGTAGTAGCTAGAATGTGGAACAATATATGTATGAATGTCAAGTTGCCATAATATCCTTAGAAGGATTTTGTTTGTTTTATGTAACGAGGCAGCAGCCTCTCTAACTCTCGATAACAAGATACAAGTTTTTTCTCTTCCGTCTACAATATTTCATCCATAAAATTTATCAGATCAGGGTGAGGTCTGGCCCGTGTAACAGTAATGCATAACAAATTAACAATTTTGTCATAATGTCTGTTTAGTGAGACTGGGCACCTTAGCTATGGAAACTGTACAGCAAAAAATAGTTGGTGATATATACAAATCCCATCTTCTTGAAAGCCTGAGAACAGAAATTGCAGCAGCTAATCTGATGTTATACTTGGCAGCTTCACTGCATTACATAAAGAACACAATCGATATTAGAGAATTGTCAACTGGTTTATAATTTATAAAATTGTTTGTAAGAGAGAACCAACAAAAAATTATAGAAAAAACAGATATAATACTGCAGGTTACTTAAATAGGGTTAACATGTCAAAAAATTGAAGGGTGGTTAGTATATATATATATAACTAAACCAATAAATAATAAGGACCATTTGACCAGCGTATATCAAGTTGTACCAATTCAATTGCATCTCTATGGAAGCCCATGCTTAGCAGATGCAGCATAAAGCAGCCTAATTTAGAGTACTAAATTTTGTTGGACAGCCTGTGATGTGATTAAACCAAAATATGATAACTTGAGCTCATGCTAAAACTATTTCTACTATAATCAATAAGCAGGAATACTCTATTGAACATTTGCACAAAATAAATGATAAGCGTACTTCAAATATATCTTAAAAGCTAAAACATTGCTCAGAGGTTGACATACACATGAACGTATTTCCAGCACTGTTAATATTCGTACTTTTTAACAGACCTCGGATACTCTGAGATACTTCAACAGTATTTTACTCACAAAATCAAATAGTTTGTTCATTATATAAACTGAAATAACTTGTTTATGATCTACACTTATTTGTTGAAGTAGTATGATCCATTGTTAGACTAATTATCAAAATTTTGGAGATAATACTATACCTACACAGCTGGACTATATCAATTTCCTCTCTATTCATACATCTCACCCTCTCCCATAGTTATCATAGCGTCGCCAAGGCGTCTAGGCAAAGATCCAGAATAAGGCGTCCGCTACGTCTTAGGAGTTGTCGCCTTAAAGAGCGCCATAGTCGCCAACCTGTCGCCCAAACGCCATGATCATCACAATTTTTTTGTATTAATCTCATTTTCATAGTTGATTAATTTTCAAAAATAAATATTTACACATAATATTCTATCTTTTATGTTTGATTAAGCATGGCAGACAAGAATACGACAAATTAAAAAAATTAAGGGGAGAATATGACAAACTGGAAAACTTAAAAGGAAAAAAATTGGACTATTTGTTATCATATTTTCATACATGGAAACTTATGGTGATGTAGTGACTTTGATGTTTTAGACTTGATTGCGATTATTCAAGGTATTTAAGGTTTCATGTGTATTTAAAATTTAAAATATTAAAAAGTTGTATAGAAATATATTTATAATTTTATATATAATAAATATTATTTATAGTCGCCAATAGCGCCTTACAGACGCCATGGCGGGCGCCTTAACGTTTAGGCGTCCTGGCAGGCCACCAACGCTGTAGCTCGCCGGGGCGCCGTAATAACCTTGCCCTCTCCAGACCCTACTCTCATAGTGGGACATAATGAATTTGTTGTTGGTCTTGTTGTTGTACATTTTACATAACACCGACGCCTTTTAGATACCATGGCAATCCAATAATGCCGCAACCCACCACGGCATCGTAATAACCATGAGGTAGACCATATATCAACTATTTAAGGTCCAGATTCATAATGAGACAGTAATATATTATGTTTACATCTACATACCAAAATGGATCTAAACATTTCCTATCTTGAATGAGACTACAATAAAATAATCTTGTTTTTCCCATTCTGAGAAAGCTTTTCTAACAAGAATATTGTCTTTCTGTTTACCAACACATTAAGGTTGTGTTCATTTTGCTTGAAAGAAATGATGGGAGAATGGAATGAAATTTAAACAACTTTTAAGAGATGAATGAGTCAATATTAATTCTTTTCACCATTCCACTTTCTGAGGTTCTACCAGAGCTTATTCCTTCATATTTTAAAACGGTAATTCCTTCCTTACCACTTCTCACAGATCTTATCAGAAAAATATCGTAACACTCATATTTATCATCTTCCCATCATTCCATTCAAGCAAAGCAATCACAACCTAAGCACTACCAGATGTGCAAAACCAAAGGTTAAAGAATGATCTCAGCACCTTACCATGAGTTTGTAACATCTGAACAACCCTTCTGAAGCATTTGCAATATTTCATGCAACAATCTAGTAATGTAACGACTAGTCTGAGTACGTTGACGTGGCAAACAACTTCTTACAAGTGCTTTAAGTCCGAAAATCTGCAAAAGGAGAGGAAACAAGGGGAGGTTCACGAAAAAAGTAATGTGATATTCTTACATGTATATTTATGTCATCTATGCATGGGAATATAATGATGGGTTTATAAACAGAAAAAATCCATCAATTACCCAATGAAAAGCTTATCAGAGACATATATTGACAGTTTTGATATTATTTAAATAGCTGTATCTACCTTCAATCTGCATAAACTGATATCATCAGAAGAATTCTCGAATGAACCTAGATCACCTAGTGTATCCACCTAGCCAAAGATATTGAGGATAATAAGCAAATAATGGGTTGTAAAGAACTGAAATGTTCCATTTAACATTGGCATATGAAGTAATAAATTACTTTTATACTAAAACTTATAGTAGTACTAGTTACATGGAATATTTTGTCAAAAATACATTGGATGATCTCTTGATCATAGGTTTCAAATGATTGAGCAGAAAACTGTGATATACAGCCCAAGGACTGTAACACAGTTGGAACGTTCTGACCATCTTGTAGAGCATCCACTACTTTCTACACATGCAAAGAAAAAAAAAATCAGTATACTTTTTTAACTGGAAGATTTAGTTAACGCCGTAAAAATATATACCAAGCACCAAAATTAGCGAAAGAAAAATAAACATGAACAAGCAGGATCGCATGTGGAACTAAAATCAGGAAGAACCATATGAGGATGCTGCCAAATTCACTATCTCAGATTTTGAAGCTAAAGCAGAATAAAAGAACCAGTGAAACCCTAGATGTTATCTCTATACAAAGCAGCAAGAAAACTTGAATATCATATAGTGGTATGGGCGAGCTCAGTCCACTATCACATATTAGGTTTGAAAATGCAAGACTTTCTACCCAAATCAGCTAAATTAAGAATTGAAAAAATAACTTATTATCTTATCTGACGAGAGGACTCTCTTATACTAGACCAATGAAAGGAAGTACGATCCTGGCCACAACAGGGAGAAACGAATACAATTAACAGACAGTTTCAAAGTAAGCTCCAAAAACATAAGTACAGGTGTCATAGGAAAATGAAACTAAATTAAATATAATCAAGCATAGAAAACTAAACCTTGTATAACTTTGAGAAAATACTTTGCTCAGAAGAATTAACGATTGCAGCAATTGCAGAAACAGCAAGTTTAGACTCGGTGCGAGTTCCCTCCAAGCATATCCTTTCCAGGGAAGGGATAATATCCCTATCATACATAGTTCATCAGCCCAACTGAGAAATATAATGGTAAGACATGTGCAAAATATATTAAATAACCATTTTTAATGACTGTAACACCACCCTACAATTTAACACACAAGAAGTAAACAAGCAAACTTCACAAAATATGTCAGAATCCTTTTGGTCACACCAATACAGGTCATTCTGTTTCCAAACAAGAAATGAAACTTTACTGCAGGCAAGAAGTATATTCTGACTTATAAATCCATTCTCAATGCCGACAAACTTTGACTACGAGCTGAAGTAGGAAAAGCTGATAGTATTATACTGTTTAAATATTAACAGTAAATTTATTCTAAATTAAAATATAAAATATTATACAAACTAATTTTTCAATTCCTTGCATTGCATCATTCTTCATGACAATTTCATTGATTTGGGAGTAACATATTTTTGCAAATTTGGCTACAATTTCTTTAATCCATAAACCAAAGTCTTTACATAATTATGCTCGTTTTTAGGTTAATGAACTTGTATGAGCTCTAATCATGTTACTTAAATCATCGTACCAATGACATTCTTCATAGGATTGTACGGATGCAATCATGAAAGCTGATCATATATAATGTGGTCATTGTTTTCAGCCCGAGATATCTAAATATCAATAATTGTTGGGTCCTTTGTTAATACATTTTTTTATTGTTGCCAAGGTTGAAAGTTGAAACATGGGTTTTTATTGTATTTCCTTTCTGTCAATAGCTTTGTCACATGGACTCCGGTGCAGGGGTGACAGTGTGACACATGGATGCGGATAGTTAAAAATATGCATGTTTATAGTTAAAGATTAAAGATGAATTGTCGAGTGTACGCCACGAGTTGAAGAGTCCAGGTGAAGAAGGTGGATAGTTGGGCGACTAACCGACGATTCTGGCTACAGATCGTGCTTTTCTCACTTGATTATCATTTCTTTGGCAAAATTCACTGAATTAGTGAAGCTAGAATTAGGTGCAGGTAAATACGTTAAATATAAAGAAGTGCGAAAAATTTGGCTTTGATACCACCTTGATGTACAACAAGGTTAACAACGGGTGATTAAAAAGGGATAACTACCTGTCTCCACAAGATCAATACAAAATATTTAACCATATAAACAATATTCACTTCCTAATTATTATCTAGCAAACCAAATTTTCAAATAAATATCTACTTCCTAAACAATATATAACTACTAATTTTTTAGATCTTTTAATATGTTTAAGAGAGAGAGAGAGAGAGAGAGAGAGTGAAACTCATTCACCTTCATCACCCTCTCCATTACATGCTCTCTTCAGGTAAGCAGTCACACATGCTAAAAGCATGCTCACTGCACACACACACACACACACAAACCCGCACACACTGCTCCAACAATGACAAAGACCAACCAGAGCTGGGAACAGGAGCAGCTTGTCAAGTCCCACCCTCACGACAGCTGCTCATGTAGGTCTTTGTTCACTGATGTTCGAATTTACTGTCAGAACCATTAGGGGATTATAGTGTGAAATGATATCTGTAGATTTTCCTCCAGAAAAATAGCACAAATATTTAGGAATACGGGATCTCTTCTGATTTCAAACAGCTAAAAGGATGCATATATTTATTAACATATCCCTGACACTAGTTATGAAAACAGTGACTGTTTTATCTAAGAAAGAAGGCAGTGATCGACATGATATGCATATATAATAAATTAATATTTTCTATCCAATGTTAAATAGAAAATTATTTGTCAGACTAGTAACACATTTGCATTCATATTAAACTATGTTCTTATTCAAATTATTTTGCAAGAGACAACAGTTCTATTTACTCTCATAAACGTTTGTCACTCTAAGCTCATGCTTTCAGCAGTATTAAACTGCCATCACAAAATACAGTTTCATTACCTGAGTTTGTAAGAAATATGAGGAGCTGCTTTATTTATCACCTGAATCACCTCTTCGTTAAGCGGGATGTCCTCTTGTAATAACAAACGGCAAAACTGCTCTTCTGACCCTCTTATGAGTAACGGAAAATAGCTGATGATAATCTATGCACATAATAGATCGACAATAAAATAAAAAGTTACTTGGTCAGAATGTTCTGCACTATCTACTCGCCAGATCAAAGAGAATTGTAGAGTACCAGAGGAACGGAAAAGAAGAAGAGCAATATACGCAAACCACCAAAAAGTTCAACAGAACTGACATCAGGGTAAAACATAAATACTTTGACTCGCCATCAAGAATAAAAGATAACAAAATGAGAACTGGACTAAAAATTATTGTGATTTTAAGTCAATGCCCAACAGGGAAGCGAAAAGCATCACTATGTCACTTGAACATAACATATAAGACACATTATCTTTTCTTTAAAGAAGGCACAAAATGAGAATGTTTATAAGGTTCTTGTCGCAAGGAACATCAATGCTAAGGTGAAAACTGAGTCATTTGTAATTATTTTGTTGTACAAATGGTTTGATTACTCATGGCAACATAAAAAGAATGGAGGTGATTATCTGTTGTGTAAAGCTCATAGCATGCTATGTAGTCCAAATAAAAATTAAAATCAACTCAAGTAAGACCTAATCAAAAAAAAAAATGTTAACAGCAATACCATGATGGCTGGTAGTCTACATAGTTATCATGGCGTCGCCTAGGCGTCGCCAAAGCGTCCAGGCAAAGATCGAGTACAAGGCGTCCGTTACGCCTTAGGAGTTGTTGTCTTAAAGAGCGCCATAGACGCCGACCTCTCGCCGAAGCGCCACAAACGCCACAATTTTTTTGTGTTAATCTCATTTTTAGTTGATTAATTTTCATAAATAAATAAATAAAACATAATATTCTTATCTTTTATGTTTGATTAAGCATGGCATGCAAGAATACAACAAATTAAAAAAATTAAGAGGGAAGAATACGACAAATTGAAAAACTTAAGGGGAAAAATTGGACTATTTGTTATCATATTTTCATACAAAGAAACTTATGGTGATGTAGTGACTTTGATATTAGACTTAATTGCGTTTATTCAAGGTATTTATGGTTTCATGAGTATTTAAAATATTAAAAAGTTGTGTAGAAATATATTTATAATTTTGTATATAATAAAAATTATTTATAATCGCCAATAGCAGCTTATGGACGCCATGGCGAGCGCCTTAACGTTTAGGCGTCCTCGCAGGCCACCAACGCCGCAACTCGACAGGGCGCCATAATAACCTTGGTAGTCTAATGACTAATGAGGATAACACAGTTTAATAACTAACTTGACTTGATTACTAACTAAATTTTACTCTCTGCAAACTGCTTATAGCAACTTTTATGGTACTTTTAATGTAGATACCAATGTTCTTTCACTTGTGGCTTCTGAGACACAAAAGTATCTTTAACAGATGAACCAATCTGTTGCAAACATGAATAAGCCAACAAAGTCGAACAGCTATAAGCGAACTTCTAGATATATGCATAAATAGAACTATCCGATTATGGGGGTGTTTAACATCGAGTACAAGTAGCTTATAAGTGAAAGTTTAAAAGTACCTGTGAGGGTACTTTTTTCTGACTCACTTATAAGTCAGCTTATACTCAATGCCAAACAGCTCCATATATGTATCTATTTTGTGTGGTACTATGGTTATCTGTAAATTTCAGTTATCTAATTTTCCGTGAAGATCAGTAACTAAAGAATTTAAAGATATGCATATGATATGCATAATTAGAATAACAAACAATCCTTTACTGGTTACGAAATGTAAATATTTCCTTCTGGAGTAAGATAATTAGTGCACACTGAGGACAACATGCTCATGTTCATAAACACAATTTTACAAACAGAAAAGATAATGCAAAGAAACTTTGTGCCATGCACTATTATCATATTTTAAGGAGCACTGATATCAAAAGGTGCACACACACAGAGCGAAGGCGATGCTATTCCGTAAGTACAAATATTTCCTACCATTCCTCTTACCAGAAGAAGTTTCAAAGAAGAATCCATTAAGTGATGATCTCCAAATCTTTCACAGGAAAGCTGGTTCAAAATGCAGCAGACGTGCTCCGAACTAAAAATATTAAACAAGCACTTCTTCAATAGTAACTGCAGAAACTCAGAATTTAGATGCTGATCCCCAAACTCTCTCAGTAGGTTATCCTTCAGAAGGGAGAACAAAAAAAATCTTAGTTTCATGAGACAAATATAGGAATGTAACAGCGTGAATGAGACTGCCTTTCACAAACTACTAATACGGAAACAGCAACTACAGCTACTATTCAGAATCATAAACATAAACCAAGGAAATTTGTAGATTTAGAAAAGATCTAATTATGACATCAACAAGCTACATGCAACAGCAAATATTCTGTAGCTCAAAATCCACGGTGTCACTGGGATTACAGAGCTTTCACATTATGTATAGGTGGAGTTAATGTCTTAAAGACAACAAAGAGAAATTTATGTGCTGGAGAAAACCTGTTGATAGCTACTAACGCTTCAATTCAGAAAATCAAATGTTTGCTAGTACCCTTTATATAACTCCTAACTGTAGAAATCATCAAACAAACTTCCGAACTGTTATTTTGCTCCATATATAACACACTTTACAGGGGAAAAAAACATAAGAAATAGATTAACTATAAACTTCAATCAGCTACCGATATTATAGGTGGAGGTTACCCTGCACAAGAAACATATCAAACTACTACTTAAACGAAAGTTCGGATATTTGGATGATGCATTTAATAAATGCAAAAGAAATAATAAGATAACCTTTATTTTGAATGGAAACCAGAAAATACATGGGAGCAACTTACTACGAGAACCTGGCCACATTCAATTGTCACTTCATCTAACAACTTTTCCAATCTGTTAAAAAGGTTATTATCTTTCACTTTGTCCAGTCTATCAAAACAATCTTCTGCGCTGGCAGGATCTGGAAAGAACTTTGACATTTTCATAAAATACTTTCTCTTTCTCTTTTCCATTTCATCAGAACCAATTTCCTGCAAGATTAGTCACCAATTTGTATAATAAGTACAAAAGATTTCCCTCCAATCTCCAGGAAGCTTTAAGGTACAGGACATTTCACCATATAGAAATCGGTAGTGCAATTCATGTAGCAGCACAGGAGGATTATGACTCCTTGATAAGCAAAATCAAGACATTATAAAAACTTGGACCAGCTATATTATTATTCTCACAGCAAAACTAAGTACAATAATTTGATATGTAATGGCTCCTCTACATGATAAAATAGATCGGCATTATCTTCCTAAAAAAAAAATTATCAGGCTATGGATGTGAATTTGTGATCCTAACCAAAGTTCTCAATCTTTTTAATTAAACAAGTTATTATAAATTTTTAAGTATAGCAAACCAAAATTTTTAATAGAATCAACTCATTAGTTTTAACAATATATAAATAACTGAAGTACTGAACACACCTCAAGTACAAGTCACTACAATTTTTAGATTTTGCATGCTCGTAGCTGAAAATTAATATTGCTGCAAGACATGACACATGTGTTGGCATATTTATATAGTAAAAACATTCCCTACATTGAAGCAATTTGCAAGAAGAAAAACTCTGAACCCAGGAATTGCCTAATTTACTTTTGCCATCAGATTATTACTCTGTTAACTGTGCTCGCTACAAGAAATTAACTATTCAGAATCTCATTTCATATGTCAAGAAGATTTATAATAGTGTTGGAGATGAATTACTACACCTTTCCATTTTTCCGGAGTTCCAAATAGAGTCGCATATCAGTTTGCAACCTGAAACCATATAGAAACATGTCAAGACCACATCTCTAACCTGATGCTTGAATATGTTCAGTAGCACCACCTCTGTTTTTGAGACAAAATAGACTGCAATGCCTTTGCATGAGATGCTGTGAAAATTGTATGAAGTGATAGAATGAATATCCAGTGTCTAGTCCTCTCTTCAACGGAGAGAGAAGTAGGAAATAAGTCATCTGCAAGCATGCTCTCCATATTTAGAGGCCTGATGATCAGATAAATTAAAATTAGAATTGGAATCCAAGCATCCCATGTTCAAATAAAACTTGAACAGCATTTACACATACTAGAGATACAACCAGTCATAAAGTGCAAACGTACCCAAAGCCCTTACAATCTTTGTCATAGTAAAGCATTAACATTCCACAAGGGATTGCTTCGAAGTGATCATTAAGTGAGATTAACTCTTCAGAACAGTTGACACAGTAATCATGATATACTGGCAGCAACTTTTGCAAAGTCTTCCTCCGAACGGATACCTTGTGTAAGAAAAGAATATTTAAGTGCCAGAAGACAAGACTAACTGTATGAAAACTGAAAGTACATATACCTTTTTATCACGGAATCTTTTAGCAGCTTGAGATATCAGGTTAGGTGGAAATGATTTACGGTTAGACTTCGCTAGATCAGACACCACAGTTACTGCTTG
The DNA here is from genome assembly GCA_032274865.1 of Eryngium alpinum. Taxonomy (NCBI): domain Eukaryota; kingdom Viridiplantae; phylum Streptophyta; class Magnoliopsida; order Apiales; family Apiaceae; genus Eryngium; species Eryngium alpinum. The sequence continues at coordinate 10,651 of JAUEJK010161470.1, forward strand.
AGCTCTCACCTTGTCTTCAAAATCTAATAGCCGACCCTCAAGAGCAGCTGCCCAGTTTTAGGACAGCAGACGTATGAGAAAGTAAATTTGAATCCAGGCAAAGATAGAACTAAAAACAAGCTTCATGAACAAATACGGTTCTGATAGCTCACCAAGAACTTCGTCTGATTCTTTTGTTGATGGATGAGTCATATAGAAAGCCTTGGCACATGAAAGAACACAAACTCTAACTTCAGCAGATTTGTCAGAAAACCGATTGAGGAACTCTTGGAAGACATGGCGAT
>JAUEJK010161787.1:0-10931 GCA_032274865.1 Eryngium alpinum
TGTGCCCTAGATAGCCCCCCCCCCCCGGTACTCTATTTCGTTTATATATATACTCATCATTCATCAAAAAAAAAAAGATGGTGTTATTGGAGAATTCGACCTGTCCATTAGAATGCAGATATGCAACAGAAGATTTGGCGTGTTTGACTTGTAGTTCTTTAAATGAACATTCAACTTCTTATCCCACAAATTGGGTTCCACTGTCGGTTACCACGACTCGTGGTATTCCAAAATGAAAACCTATCATTTTCATGAAGAAGTGTATTATCTCATTTTCTCAGATTCTTGCTGTAGGATGAGCTTCTACCCACTTAGTCGTATAGTCGAATGCGACTATAAGGAATAACAAACAGCTTCTGCCCTTAGGTAATGGTCCCATTATCTCATTTTCTCAGATTCTTGCTGTAGGATGAGCTTCTACCCACTTATTCGTATAGTCGAATACGACTATGAGGAATTGCAATGAGCTTCTTGCCTTAGGCAATGGTCCCATTAAATCTATGCCCCCACATACTAAATGGAATGGGATTTGTGATGCTTAGCAAATCGTTGGCAGGTTGATGAATCATGTTGGCATACCTTTGGCAAGCTTAGCACTTTTGTACATAAATGGAGCAATTTTTTCTCATGGTTGGCCAATAGAAACCTTGGCGTAGAATCTTGAATGCGAGGCTTCTGCCCCCTAAGTGCTCTCCCCAAATTCCCTCGTGTACTTCTTATATGACATATTCAATGTTATCGGGGCCTATGCACAAAAGGAGGGGAGTTGTAAAAGCTTGCTTGTATAATTTGTCATCAAGAATAAAATATTTATGAACTTAATTTTTTAACTTACAAGTGTGAGACTCGTCTTATGGCAAAGTGTCATCTTGGATATATTGCCATGCGCCAATCATATGATGCATGTACCATCAAAATGTTTGTATTAGTGTTGATGGCAGATGTAAATGACTCTTCTATGTATATATTTTTATTTGTGATATTAACCTCAGATGAGGCTAAGTTAGAAAGGGCATCAGCAGCCATATTATGATTTCTTTCAATATTGTTGATGCTTACTTTAGCAAATTTTGGTAAAAGCTGATTTGTGGTAGATAAATATGCCGTCATGATTCCACTTTATTTCATTATAAGTTCCTTTGACTTGTTTTGCCACGAGTTGAGAATCTGTAAACACATTAGTGTGAGACCTGCAATTATGGCCTCATACTCAGCCTCATTGTTGGTGACTGCAAATGATAATTTGATTGCTTGATTTATTTCGAACCCTTCAGGGCTTTGTAAAAAGATACCTGCACCACTAGCATGTGTAGTTGAGGAGCCATCAACGTATAAAGCCCAAAATCTTCTTTGAAGTGGCATCTTAGACGAGAATGGATCTTGGACTATGTTTGGCTCATCCGCTAATTGGAATGAGTAATCTATCATGAAATCTGCAAAGGCTTGTCCTTGAACAGATATTCGTGGTTTGTATTCAATGTAAAATTGGCTCAATTTTAAAGCCCGTATAGCAAGTCATCCAGATATATCAGGCTTGTGCAAGAATCGTCGTATGGGCTTGTCAGTTAACACATTAATTTCGTAGCCTTGAAAATAAGGTCGTAATTTATGACTTGTTACGAGTACAGATTATGCCAATTTCTCGATGTTGGAATAATTTTCCTCTACTTGACTTAATACGTGGCTCACATAATAAACTGGATGAAAAAGCCCCTCTTGTTTTCTTGTTAAGGCAGCCGCGAAAACTCTTGGAGTTGTTGAGACGTACAAATACAATGTTTTTGCTCCTTAGGGTGTCACGAGTAGTGGTGGTGACATCAAGAACTGCTTGAGTTGTTAGAAAGCTTCTTCACATTCGTACGTCCAACTGAACCTTTGTTTTTCTTTAAAGTATCAAAGAATGGGAGAAACTTTTCTGAAGCCATGGTATAGATTGCCTTAATGCCGCAAGATAACCAGTTAACACTTTTACTGCTCGCGGGCTCTTGGGAGTTGACATTTTTAATATTGCCTTAATTTGTGTTGGATCAAGCTCTATTCTTTGTTGTGAAATCATGAAACCCAAAAACTTCCCTGATCCAACACCAAACGTGCACTTAAGAGGATTGAGGCACACATGGGTGTTCCTTATTGTCGTAAAGGTTTCCCTTAAGTATTGAATGTGGTAATTTATTGTTTTACTCGTAACAATAATGTCGTTATCATAAATTTCCATGTTACAACCCTTCTGAACGGCGAAAATTGTGTCCATTGCTCTTTGAAAAGTGGCCCCTGCATTGATATACCCAAAGGGCATAAGTGTGTATGCATACACACCTTGGTGTGTGATGAACGCTGTTTTAGTGATATCTTCTGAGAGCATCTTTATTTGGTTATACCTTAAAAAGGCATCTAAGAATAACAAGGTAGAGTGACTGGCTACGGAATCAATCAATTGATCGATGTTGGGTAATGGGTAAAAATCTTTTTTATAAGCTTTGTTCAGATCAGTATAATCTGTGCATATTCTCCATTTTCCATTACTTTTCTTGACCATTACCATGTTCTCTACCCACTATGGAAACTAAATTTCTTTAATGAAACCCGTTTGAAGTAACTTGGCTACCTCCTCTTGAGTGGCTACTCGTTTGTCGGCTGAGAATAGTCTCATTCGTTGGCATACTGGTGGGCGCTGTGGATTTACTCCCAAACGATGAACGATAATTTCTTGAGGTATGCCAGGCATATCCTTGGCCTCCAATGCTAAGATATCCATGAACTCCTTCAGTAGGTTTTTTTAACATTTATTTTACATTTGTTTCCAAAGTAACTGCTATGCGAAATACTTTTTTAGGATACGCATTGTCCACGACTGTGTCCTCCACTTCATCACTTGATTCTGCTCGTTTTGGGATGTCGTCCTGCTATAAAAAGTTCTCCATCTGCAATTCTATTTGATGGCATTGAGCCTTTTGCTTGTCATTGCTTTGCAGCATTGTTATGTAATTGGTCACCCCTTAACTCTCTTACTCCTGTAGGTGTTGGAAATTTCATGTTTAAATGAGGAATAGACGTTATGGCCTTAACTTGAGTTAGAATTGTTCTTCCCAAGATTACATTGTACATTGAGGGGAGATTGAGTATGCTGAACGTAATTACATCCGTGACTTGGTGAGATGGTGTGCCAAAAATTACTGTCAGATCAATTGTGCCTACGCTAGCAACTGGCTGTCCATTGAAGCCATATAATGGTGTTACACGAGTTAAGTCTGGTTTTTAACCATTGGTATCCATTCGTTCATAGGCATGATTGAAAAGAATGTCAACTGAGCTCCCATTATCAATCAAGATTTTATATACTTTGTTCCTTATAATTACTGTTGACATGACTAGAGAATCTTGATGTGGCTCCAACAACTCAGTGCGGTAGTCGTCACTAGAGAAGAATATAGTCATGGAGGAACGTGCCCGCTTTATGGGTCGTATGTCTACTTGATGAATTTGGCGAGCGTAGCTCTTTTTGGTGTTTTTAGAGAATCCTCCAGAGGCATGTCCATAAAAAATGACATGAATGTGTGTGAGCTCTGCGCCTGTTTCTACGGTTGCGACTTACGGTCTTGAGTCTTTGAATTGTTGTAATTCTCCAGCTTCAATATTTTGTTCTATCAATTCTCTTAACTGAATGCATCTCTCAGTATCATGACCGTAATCCTTGTAATAGAGACAATATCTGGAGGTGTTTATTTTGCGGTCTGGATTCATTGGCCTTGCTTCTTGATACATGGGATCTCTCTGTAAATACTCGAGTATGGTCGTATGACTAGTATTCAACTTTGTACTCGTCATCCTCTTTGTATCTAGGCCTTTCTCTTTGGTCTTGCGACTTACTGTCTTTCCTCCACTCATCTTTCTTAAATTCTTGTCGTGATCCCTTTTCATTTCAACTACTTTGGTTAGTTGTTTGGCGAGGATGCATGGTTCACATTTCTAACACATACGACCGTTGAACATCTTAAGGTAGTCACCTGGATCTGTTGTCCCATCAAAGGAATCAAGATTTGGGATCTTTAAATTGTGGTCTAAATGAGCTAATTCAATAGTGTCGGCCAACGGCTCTCCATCTGGTAGTGGCATAGCTTTCTGAGAAGCAACAATTTATTTCAAAAAGCTCATATCCTCTTTTAACTAGAATATGATAGGATCAATGTTATCAATGTTTGCCTTCTTTTGCTTATTTGATTGTTCTTTCTTAGTTGTAGCCTTACTATGGACGACCTATTTAGATCTCTTATTGCCAAAGGTTTGATACTCAGAACTCACTTCATTGTCTTGTTGTAGCATTTTCAATTTGTTTTCTAACTGCCTTATCTGCTTTTGTTCCAAAAAAATTTGCTCTAGTTTTTTCTTGTACGCTCTTAGTTGTTCCACCTCTTCTTCCGATGGATCTTTTCACACTTGCTCAGTTTCCTTCTCTTTTACATCTCGTTTTCTTTTCTCTAGCATAAAGTGGACATCGCTTTCGTGAAGACGTTTTTTGTCGAACTTGACTGTTACTTCACCTTTGTCCTCCACACTTGTAATGACTTTGTCTTTGTTCTTTGTTGTCTTTACCAAGGGATCGTGGCTTGAATTAGCCCCATCGAAGATCAGATGAGTTGCTATTAGTTTTCTGACTGGTGTGCAAAACATATATGATGTTGTGACGCCAACTCGTTCTAGCCTCTTATGCTGCTTCTTAAGTGGGCTGGAGACTTCTTCCTCAAAAAAGTGCATTATTATTTTAGTGGCATGGTTCATGACCTGATTCTGGCACCAAATGATGTCGTCTGAATGGAGTCAGGGCTTCTTAAACTTCCTGCACATAGGCCACAAACGTTACTACGGGGATTCCGGTGTCGGTTGACAATGAAACCTCTCCGGCGTGAGAATGAGAATTCTATAGAGAGAAAGTGATGAAACAAATTGGCATAGTAACAGTAAAAAAGATAGGAAATACGTACCTTTCTGTTATTTTGACCTGATATTTATAGGTTTCCCTTTAGGGGTTATTCGTCCACGTGTCGTCCTCTTATTGGGCGTATGTGCTACTACCATGGTTTGTTTGTTGCCCTTACTGGATTATGGGCCCCATTAGTTTCCAGGCCATTTGTATAAGTCAAGTAAACACTTTAATTATTGTTGGATTTGGTTTTAATTATTCATGTATTTGGACCTTTCCCACATTCTGGGCTTAAAGCTTTGATTAATTGGTTTTTATATTTATATACTTAGATTGTGCTTTATCCTTATCATGGGCCGTATATATTTTTTATGGTAGATGGGCCATGTCCTTAACGACCTTAAATAAAAAGACCTGACTTGGGCCTGAATTTTAGAGGGGGATTTTGGTCTTAATATGTATGGGCATACGATCTCTTTTAATTTGATAAAGGCACGTCGAGCTTCGTAAACCGCATATCACGACCTTTATATCTCGAGCTGAAATTGGTTGAATCCGTTCTGTGTTGATCTCGAGCTTTTGCATACAGTATGGCTCAAGTTCAAATCTAATGTTCAAGTGAATTTAGCTAAGCAATTGACAAACCTTATGGGATTGAGTAAGATCATGGACTGAGAATGGCATGAATGGTCCAAACTTGGATTTTGTCCTAATGAACAAAACTATAAATTTTCAGGGCTTATAGTTATAGACGCCAACATCTATTGATCACTCAGGGACCATACATCTATAAAGCCGACAGAGGCCAGACAGATAAAGAGTCCTCGATCGGGTGCTACACAATTACATCGTCCATCGGACCAACATCTACATATCAGTTGGGGACCATATATCTGTAGAGCCCATAGAGGCCAGACAGATACAAAGTCATCGGGTGCTACACTTTTACATCGCCCATCGGGCCAACATCTACAGATCACTCGAGGACCATACATCTATAGAGCCCTTAGAGGCCAGACAGATACAGAGTCCTCGGGTGCTATACTTTGACATCACCCATTGGGCCAACATCTACCTATCATTCGGGGACCATACATCTATAGAGCCCACAAAGGCCAGACAGATACAAAGTCCTCAGGCGCTACATATTTACATCACCCATCGGGCCAACATCTATAGATCATTTGGGGACCATACATCTATGGAGCCCACAGAGGGATACAGAGTCATCAGGTGCTGCACTTTTACATTGCCCATCGGGCTAACATCTATAGATCATTCAGGGATCATACATCTATAGAGCCCATAGAGGCCAGAGAGATATAGAGTTCTCGGGTGCTACATTTTTACCTCACTCATCAGGCTAACATCTACAGATCATTGGTGGATCATATATCTATAGAGCCTACAGAGGACCAATATCTATGGAATACTTGTGGACCATATAACCCATATAGAGCCTTTTGAGGCAAGATATCTCTAAAGTCGTCAAGACTCGTCATAAATGTATAGAAATCTCTATAGGTCAAGATCTCTAAGAAGGCTCATATTACCATTTCTTTACCCATAAGGTTGAATCTTTAAAGACTTCTCGAAGCTTGTACTATCATATTGAATCCGTGAGATCAAATCGCTAAAATCGTTGCCACAAGATAGTATACTCGTAACAATGATTTTAGCTGGTCTATGTTGTTATTAGAACTAGGGTCCTAAAATAAACATCATTTTTTCCGTTAATATTTGACTTTAGTGCCCTAAAGTGGCACTAGGATCATTTTGGGGGCTTATGTTGGGCCATGATTAATATAAAATCTAATAAATTATTATATATCTTCCAATTAAGCCTAAAATAGAGGCCCATTTAAGATTAGGGTTGTAAACTAGTATAAATAGATAATGATCCCAAATAGGAAGGGACTTTTGGCAAGAGATACCTCTAATGGTTATACTAGAGAATATAAAGAAGGCGACTGAGGTATAGCTCCGGCCGCCTCTACACCGTAGGGCTACTAAAATTATGAATTCTATATTTTCTGCTGCCAACACCACTATTAACAGCTTCACAAAGCTTACAAGGCCCACACCAGTTTGCCCATCAAAAGTCTGAAAATGCCTAAAACTCTCATGATGCTCCGGCTGAACTTCATCTTCATCCATATTCAAACCTATATAACCGCATGGATGTTCCTCAGCTGTTGTTGAAGAGTCAACAACGACCAAGAACAGACTAATTATAATAGATTTAATTAAAAATAGAATAATGTGTGTTTTTTATTATAGTTATTTTTAGTTACTCGTAAATTGAGCTATGAAATTCTACCAAAAAAATGAAGAGTTTTTTCCCCAATTTATATACGGTGTAAGGGTAAATTTGGCAACTCATCTTTCACAAACTTTCGGACAAAAGATCAAATAGTTGACCCATTTGGTACCACAGACCTAGATGTCGTGTTCCTTTAAGATATATGAAAATCCACTTTGCAGCAGTTAGCTGAGATTCTTTAGGATCAGTCAGAAATCTTGCATATTTATAAATTGTATATTAAATGTCAGGTCTACTTGCAATGATGTGTAATAAACTGCAATCATGCCTCGATACTTACAAATATCAATAGGCATACCATCCAGATCTGCACTTAATTGTTTAGGCATGAAACATCAAGAACTGAGAGGTATTACATATTACATCCCAAATTTTTTGAGCACCTCTTTATAATAATTAGACTGCGAGATATGAATCCCATCGTCATATTGCTTGGTTTGTAAGCCTAGAAAGAAATGTAATGCAACAATCATTCTCATTTTGAATCCTTTACTCATATTTTCGAAGAATTCTTTACATAGAGACTTATTGGTTGAACCAAAGATTATGACATTTATGTAAATTTGAACGAGCAAGATATCCTCATTGATGCGCTAGGTAAAAAGAGTTTATTAGCTTTACCCATCTTCAAACCGCTTTCAATTAGGAATTTATTGAGCCTGTCGTACCACGTTCATGGTGCTTATATCAGTTTGTATAGAGCTTTATGCAACTTCTTGAATCCTCAAATCCCAAAGGTTATCTAACATAGAATTCCTCATCCAAGAATCCATTATGAAATTCGGATTTTACATCCGTTTAATAAACTTTGGATCCTTTACAACACACATAAGCGAATGAATTCAATTCTAGCTATAAGTGCATAGGTTTCATGAAAGTTGATACTTTCTAATTGTGTATATCCTTGAGCCACTAATCTGGATTTGTTTTTGTAGTGGCCCAAAATTAGGTCCGTAACACTAAGGCCTAAGTAGGCACAATCCAAACTGGAATAAATATATCCGAACCTGAATAAATATATTCGAACTGGAATAGAACTCAAGTTAAAACAAGCCCAATATGGCAAAGGCCCCAAAGTGGCAGGAATCATTAAGGAGGTGTAGAAACCCTAGAATGAATATAGGTAAATCTAAATAAGGATATGAATATTATAGGTGAATCAGGTAATGATTTCTAAGTGAACCCTAATCTTGGGTAACAGGAAAGAAGAGATAAGGTAAAGATAATTACCATCCAAATATTATTCTGATTCCTATTAGGGATCTGAAACCCTAATCCACGCCTATAAAAAAGGGATTAATTCTCATAATCAGGTACACAATTTTAGCTCCAACTCAGAGAATACAGAGATTATTCAGTTACTTATTCTTGCAACGAGTCCTCTTGGTGGGACCACCACCACCATTTTTACAGGTTTTCTGGCGGTTGATTGCGGAGTTCGAAGAGATCATCTTCCGAGATTCTTCTAACCAGGTACGCATTTTTTTGTTGGTTATTTTAACGGTAACATTTTGCGCCGTCTGTAAGGATCAATACAGAAAAGTCACAAATCCATAGCTGGTGATAACGATGGCATCGTCACCCCCAACCCCATGATTACGGGTGCTCCACCACCATTCACCAATCCACCTTAGCATACACATTCTATTGCTCTGACCTCCCGGACCAATGGTGATGATGCACCAAAAATCCCTACAGGGACGAACAACCTAACTTCCGAAGAATTCGAGAAGAGGAATAAGGAAAGGGATGAGAAGAGGTTATAGCTACTCGGTGACCTAAAAGCTCTAGATAAGGAGCAGACAGAGGATAAAAAGAGACTTGGGGCAGACACTGCTTTAGCTTTACGAGAGAATAAGCTAACCCCCAGACCGTAAGTGACCTTCTTTTTATCGGTCTCATCGAGGGGTATGGTGACGAGTTCTTCTTCTGGCTGACCTCTCTTCTATTGAGAGTTCTTTCTCACATGCAATTCTGCAATATGAAGGGTTTCTCCTCCCTTTGCGTGCTCTTTTGTTGCAATCATATAGCAAATTTGAGTGCTACATCGCCTTTGTGAACTCATATACCTGGAGAAGTCGGGAATTTAATTATTGCATGGTAAGTAGATGGTACGGGTTGAAACTGGTGTAACCCCTTCCTTCCCAATATTGCACTGTACACAGATGGACTCTCTGCCACCACGAATTCCAGAATCTTGATCTCTTCTGTAGCTCCTTCTCCGAAGATCAGGGGAATCTGTATGACACCTTTAGCGGGAGTTTCTTCTCCTCCAAATCCTATCAGAGGATTCTTCGGCTTTCCCAATCTTTTTATACGGAACCCCAGTTTGATGAAGGTCTGGAAGAACAGGACACTGACGGCAGCTCCGTTGTCTACTAATATCTTTGTAATCCATTGATTTCCCAGTCGAGCAGTTATTATCAGAGGATCTTCACACGAAGGTTGAACCTCTTCTAAATCTTCATCAACAAAGCTGACGGGTTTACTTGCTTTACGATTCTGGTTCCCCCCAGGGTCCTTCTATACATGGATTCTTCTATCAATAGCTTCTTGTCCCGTTTCCCACAGACGGGGCCAAATATTACGGATTAAAATAAGACTCTTAAATTAAAGCGTACCTGACTCTGCGAAGGTCCGAAGCTGATCTCCTCGAGCTCCTCGAACAACCACCGGAAAACTTGTAAAAGCCGGTGGGGGGTGGTCCCATCGGAGGGACTCGGGTGCAAGAAAGAGTAATCTGGATATTCTCTTTATTCACTGAGTTGGAGCTAAAATTGTGTGCCCAATTATGAAGAATAATCCCCTTTATACAGGCGTAGATTAGGATTTCAGATCTTTATTAGGAATTAGAATCCAATTTTAGATAGTAACTATCTTTACCTTTTCTCTTTTTTCTTGGCACCCAAGACTAGGAATCATTACTTGATCTACCTTCCAGATTCATTCCCTTTTTTACTCTAGGATTTCTGCACCTCCTTTTGCCGCATTGGACTTTTGCTATATCGGGCTTCGTAGGAAATCTGCTCTTCCTCTGGTTTGGACAGCTCTATTTTAGTTCGGATCCAGATTGTACCCTCTCAAGAGTTATTGGATCAGTCCCTATTTCTGGACCCCCTACACTGACTATTCACTTTATCTTGACACATCGTATATAATAAACTCTACTTTTAAATAGATTATAATTTATTAATTAAAATAAATAAAAAAATCTTGAATACCACGTATACATTTATTTAAAAAGGTTCAATGCTTAAATATTTTATTTATTACAATGCCTAAGTTTCAAATTGTTATATATGTATCTATATAAATATTAAGAAATATAACTACATGCAGTGCACACTCTAAAACTACGTTACAATATTAAGACATAATTTTTTGATAAATATTTCCAACATGAGCTCTTTCCCATATATACAGTGGCGGATCTAGCACCAAAATCCAGTGGGGGCACAATACAAGGAAGAGTAAATAAAACCAAAATCCAGTGGGGCACAATACAAGGAAAAGTAAATAAAAAAATTAATGGGGGCACGCAAGGCTTGAATCTGTGACCTCATATGGAGAAATATACTCCTTTATCAACCACTCTATACTATAACTTGAATCTTTATGTAATGCAAATACTATTTACGTAGAATTTCACTGGGGCCTGTGCCTTCTCTTTTTGTTCTGTAGATCTCTGAC
>JAUEJK010161897.1:0-10928 GCA_032274865.1 Eryngium alpinum
GTAATTGGAGGACCACCAGCTGGGAGTCGCTGTAGACTTGAAGATGTTCCGCCTTTAGGTTCTTGGAGAGGCGGAGGCCGGCCAATAGGGCCTCATACTCTGACTGGTTATTGGTTGCCTTGAACTTGAAGCGAAGTGCTTGTTGGATAGTGAAGCCGTCGGGGCTTGTCAAGATTATCCCAGCTCCGCTTCGCTCCGCCGTGGCCGATCCGTCCACAATGAGTTGCCAAGATTCTAGTAGTTGCTCAATTGACGGTGTGCTTTGAGAGGCGGGTGTGCTATCCGCGGGTGCCATGGGCTGAGGATCCGTCCACACGGGTGGACAAGGCTCTGAGAATGTGCACTCCATGATAAAATCTGCTAAGGCTTGGGCCTTGATGGAGGTGCACGGCACGTACTCCAGCTGGAATTGGCTGAGCTCCATGGCCCAATTCACGATCCGCCCGGAGATCTCCGGCTTGTGAAGGATCTTCTTCAAAGGCTGGTCCGTGACCACCTTGATCTCTCTCCATTGGAAGTAATGCCTCAGCTTGCGGATGGCCATGACAAGGGCGAATGCAAACTTCTCAAAGTTAGGGTATCTCGTCTTTGCGTCCTTGAGGACTTGGCTTACATAGTAGACCGACCTCTGCTGACCGTCCACTTCGCGGATGAGAGCGACACTTATAGCTAGTGGTCCCGCTGAGAGGTAAAGGAACAAGGGCTCCTCGGGGAGCGCCTTTGTGAGGACAGGGGCGGAGATAAGAAAGTGCTTGATCTCTTCGAATGCTTTTTGGCACTCGTCCGTCCACTGAAAGGACTTAGAATTCTTTGCCCCTTTAAGGATCTCAAAGAAAGGAAGGCAGCGCTCGGCCAATTTAGAGATGAACCGATGGAGGGCTGACAACCGTCCGGTGAGCTTTTGCACGTCCTTTTGCGTCCATGGAGCTTTCATCTCTAGGACGACCTTGATCTTGTCCGGGTTAGCTTCAATCCCTCTGTTACTAACCAAAAATCCTAGAAACTTGCCCGCACCAAGCCCGAAAGTACACTTGACCGGGTTGAGCTTCATCCCAACCGCGCGGAGGTTTTCAAAGCACTCATTGAGATCATCAATGTGGGACTCGGCGATCACGTACTTCACTATCATATCGTCAACATAAACCTCCATGTTGCGCCCGAGCTGTGACTTGAAGATCTTGTTCATGAGCCTTTGATAGGTAGCGCCAGCATTGATAAGTCCGAAAGGAATGAACTTGTAGGCATACACCGCTCTGTGGGTGACAAACGAAGTCTTGGGGATGTCCTCGGGGTTCATAGGCACTTGGTTGTATCCCATGAAGGCATTTATGAAGCTGAGCATAGTATGGCCGGATGTAACATCTATGAGCTGGTCGATGGTTGGTAGAGGGTAGGAGTCCTTGGGGCAGGCCTTGTTAAGGTCCGTGTAATCCACGCAGATCTTCCACTTACCATTTGGCTTTTTCACCATCACCACATTAGCTAGCTATTGCGCATACTTGATCTCAAAAATGATGTCCGCCGCAAGAAGTTTGTTCACTTATTAATCTATTTCCTCTTGCCTCTCAGGGGCGAACACCCTTATCTTCTGCTTGATGGGCTTGCAATTGGGATCCACATCAAGTCTATGCATGGCCACAGATTTATCAAGGCCGGGCATGTCAGCCGCGGACCATGCAAAGACATCCGCATAATCATGGAGGAGCTGAATAAGTTCTTCTTTGAAGGCATGTTGAAGCCCTGTCCCAATGCTTATGGTCTTCTCACAGTCCCCCGGTATTAGCTCAGTCTTCTCTGTGTCTTCGACCGCGGACAGCCGTTGATACTCGGGGGGCTCTGGGTCCGGATTGGAGGGTTGAACCCTTGGAGTGAACAAAATCTCGTCCGGATGAGAGGCATCCGTGTGGGACGGAATGGAGTCCACGGAGGACTGGTTGACGTCCGCGGGGGACGGGCGTGGACTAGTTGACGTTCGCGGGGGATGGGCTGATGTCCGTAGATGTGGAGGCATCCGCGAGGGATGAGTTGAATGGAGGGTGCGAGTGCATGACATCACTTACCATTATGCACTGCCCTTTCTCTTGGAGCCTAACCTTCTTTTCTTGCCTTTGCTTACCTATTCGGGCTTGATGTAGTTGGTGCTTGGCCGCCCTTTTGGAGGCACGGATAGGTATTGACTCGGCCTTTTGCTTCTTCATGGCCTTTTGCCTATTTGCTTGTGAGGTTTCCCCCATGGCCACTGCGGCCTTATAACATCTGGCGACTACCTCTGGGTCCGCCCTAAGGATGCCTACTCCGTGAGGGGTAAGGAATTTAACCTTTAGATGGGGGACGGATGAGATTCCTCTGATGAGTGTAAGTGTCAGCCACCCTATCAAGATGTTGTAGGGGGAGGCTCCACCGACTACACGGAAGGTGATCATGTGCCTGACCACTTGAGCTCCCGTCCCAAAGGTCACCGGTAGGCGGATGGTACCTAACACCAGTACCGAGTAATGGCCAAACCCGTAAAGCACAGACTCCACAGGCGGTTCCATTTTCTGAGATAGGTCTGTCATCCTATCCAGAGCATGTTTGTAGATAATATTGACAGATGCCCCGTTGTCAATCATCGTCCTCTTCACCTCATATCCATCCACAGATAAGGTGATTACCAAGGCTTCCTTGTGATCCGGATCGATACCTTCATAGTCCGCATCAGAGAAGGTAATGGCATTGGATATTTCTGGCCTTGGTCTAATTACATAGACGTGAGCGGTGGAAGATTCAGACTCCGGATTCTCCTCATTGACCCCGTCCACGATCATGTCAATCCGCCCCTTTCCATTGTCTTCAGTTGTGGGAGCGGGGACTACTTGCTTGTCCGTCGGGAGGTAGTGATTAACCTTCCCCTTCTTTGCCAACCCCTCCAAGAAGTATCTTAAGGAGATGCAATCCTCTGTGAGGTGCCCATAATCTTCATGGTATTCGCACCTCTTAGACTTGTCCCTTTGGTTGGGGGGAGCCTGCGTAGGTTTGGGAGCCACATAGAGTTTTGAGCCCTTGAGCTCCGCCAACATAGCAGGGTAATCCTTCGTGAACTTAGTCCACTCCCTCTCCGACTTTGATTGGGCCTTAGGGGTTCCCAGACGGCTACGTACATCCTTGCGCGCGGATGGTATCTCCGTTGTAGCCGGTGGGGGAGATGAAGTTATGACATGGACTGGAGTGGGAGTAGAGCTTTGGACTGGAGTATGCCCATGTTTTTGTTTCTTGTCTTTGTGGTGGTACCCATGCTCTTTTTGCGGGATCATATCCGTCTTGACTGGGACGGGGGTGGACAATCCCCTTGCCTCTCTCATTGCTTGGAGAGCATTTTCCCCGGTGATATACTCAGATGCCATGGCATAGACCGTGGCCAGGCTCTGGGGGTCCCTCTTGATTATGTCCAAGACATATTGCTTGTAGCTGTAGGTGTCTAACCCCATTCGGAAGGCGCTGATGGCCGTCCCTTCATTCACATTATCCACAAGGTTCACACCTTCCTTGAACCTTAGGACGTAGTCATTCAAAGTCTCACCTGGTCGTTGGACAATGGCTTCCAAGGAGACCGAGTGGATGTCATGTGGGCGGTTCGCTCAGAACCTCTTGAGGAACGCCGTACGAAACTCGTCCCATGAGTCGAGGCTCTTGCCCGGTAGCTTATTATACCACTTTTGAGCGTGGCCCTCGAAAGTGGAGGCGAATTGACGGCAGTTGACATGGTCATTATAATTCTCCATCTTTATCTGTTGGTCAAATAATTGGGTACGATCATTCGGGTCCGAGTTCCCGTCATACATCTGCAAGTAGGGCCTCTTCCTTGCTTCATTTGGAAGAGCCATGAGCCGATCCGTAAAAGGATCCTCGGATGGAGCGCAGACCTCCTCGCCTTGTAACTTTTGCGTGAGGAGGAGCATCTGTTACTTGAGCTCCTGATTTTGCCAGATGATCTCCGCTTACAGGGGGTCTATCTGAGGCGGCGGAGGAGGTGGATCCACCTGAGGCGGCGGAGGTGGCTCCTAATGATGCCTGGGGATCACACTAGGTGTGCAATCTTGGTGAGAGCGCGATCGCTCGGAGTGATGGGTATGAGAGTGTGATCGCTCGGGATTGTCATGAACAATCGTGCGGCGGCTGTCAAAATGGTGCGAGGCATCTCTCTCGTCCTCATGGTGATGCCTATTGTACTCAAGCTGCCTCCGTAGATCACTTGCATCCGGGTGATGTCTGTAGTACCGCCAAGTGTATTACCGGTGGTGATCCCCGTTGTACCTCGGGTGATGTGGCTCTCTTAAGGAGCCAAGTCTGCTTGCAATGGGGTTCCTCCTAACAAAGGAGGACGCCCTCGAGTTTTCCTCCGGTCCGTCCTCGACTTGCTAAGGGTCTATCTCCTCAATAATGGGTTGTGTTTGAGGGTTGGGCTGAGCCAAGGCTTGAAGGAAGGTCGCGAACGCGACCATCTGGTGCTGAGTGACACCGGCGGCTATGGCCGGACCGGCGGCTCCTGTCCGCCCGGTAACGCCCATCCGTCCGGGGTGGACGGGAGGCCTTGAAGAAGTGCTCTCTGCCATGGGGCACTTTTCACGCTCGCGGCGCTCGCGATCGCGGCGGCGTTGTGCATCTAGGCGTCCGCGTAGATCTGCGGACATGGGCGGATGATGACTTCCGTCCGAGGGATCGTGGTCGATCTCCACGTGATCCGGATTGGGGTGCTGAGGGTTGTCCGCGTTCGGATCCCACCTTGTCTGACCGCTCCTTGTTTCAATAACCATTTTGTCCAAGTTAAGGTTCTTAGTACCTAATTGCCCGAATGTTCAATTGTTCAATTGGGTCTATGTTCTTGTCCGAGTATAGACCTAACTCTTGGTGATGATTGGATGTCCACTTGTTCGAGGGTCAAGTTGAGTACTAATCACCGCCAAGTGGAAGGGCTAGTGGAGAGCTTAGGGGAGGCCCTCCTTCTAGCGCCAAAATAATAACACCCAACCTCGCTCTGGTCTACTTTCTTGTCCGCAAGTCGCCTTGGATTCGGGTGCGGGTCTTCGTACCTACAAAATAATACCACGCGAAGCCTTGCCGGCTCCGGAACACCTCCGGCGAGAGGATGAGAACTCCGGTGGAGATTCTAGAGAGAGAAAGTAGAGAGAAGGCAGAGCGAAATCGAGTGAATAGTATAAATTTTGTAACCCCTTCACCTTTGAGGGTGAAGGGGTATATATAATACCTGCCCACGTGCGTGGTACGTGATGGAACGTGCCACCCCACGTGGGTGATGTTGACAGGAGCCACGTGCGATGCACGTGACATGGGGGTTGCTTCTATCCGCCTGGTTGCTCGATCCGCCGGTAAGTGTCTTGAGGTTGAAGTGGTGTCCGCGCGCTGGCGGACTAAGTAACAGCCGTCCGCACGACTGTAAGCGTTGCTCGTCCGCGCGATGCGGGGACATACGCGCGGATGGATTGCAGCCATTGCTTTTGATGGTGGTCTGTTGGCCCATGAGATCTGTTGGGCTTGGTTTGACTTGGCCCAATGTGTTGACTTGACCTCTCACTTGGGCTTCAAGTGTTGGATTGGGCTGAGGGTGTCAAATTTGGACCCTTACTGGATTGGGCCTATCAAGTAGTACAATTGTGCATGGTATATCCCTATGTTTTATTGATTTTATCATCTGTAATATACCTTCTGATTTTTACTATAGTTCGTTATACTTTATGTCTTGAATATTTAAATCTAACACAACTTATATGTATTTAGTATATCCTCCAACCGTTGGCTGACAATACTTTTGGTCCCATTGTGGAGAATATCAAATTTCTGGTTAAGAATGGTGATGAATTTGAAGGTTAGTTTATTCCTTTAAAGCGGTCTTTCACTGGGCTTAGAAGTTTGTTGAGGCGATACCGTCATTTGAATATAAATTTCTTTTCTTTTGAATATCATGGAAGTGGTGTCTTCTTTGTTATAGTTTTTGATACGGCAGCAGTTGAGGTTGAATACCCAACTGATAGTGTTAAAATCGGAAGAAAATATGTGGAGTATGAGAAAATACATCTGATGGATGCATACAGATTTTTGGAAGGTAAGTTCTCATGCCTTCATATTATCCAACTTTATAGATATGTATATGTATAGATTGGTGTTACATTGTATATTAATAAGTTTTTTTGTTGTCAATATTTGTTTTATCTTACGTTCCCCTTCTATTTGTTCTATTGCAGTTTATACAATGCAAGATCATCTGAACAGTACATTGTTTCGAGTTAATGCTCGAGATTGCGGTGGCATAAAGATAAATATTTACATGCCACATCAATGTGAAGAGGTGGGGGAACATAGTGTGGTAAGGCATCTATTTTCTCGATACCTGAACCCTTTGTTGTCACTATTATCGTGTCGTTGTCTTAGTATATTATTTTGTATGTTCTGTAGTTGCTTGATGATATAGATAACCGTATTACCGGGTTGTGGAAACCTCGTGATCATGTTTTCTTTGAAGTTGGTAACAAATTTTGGAAGGTGTTTGTCAAGAAAGTAGGGGAGAAGTGGTCTTTCTACAGAGGCTGGGCTGAGTTTAGATCAGACGTGGGTGTTGATGACATTGATATGGTTGTCTTGTTTTCGTCGTCCAATCCATTCCGGTTCAATGTTGCACTACATAAGTTCTACGCAGGCACACTAAAGTGTGTTGAAAAAGGTTTGGTTATCTTAATTATCTAAGTTTGTAGTCGTTCTGTTCTGGCTACCCTAGATTTTAATTTCTCAAGTTTGAACATTGAAGGAGTTGGGATTCCACGACACTTTGTGAAAACGGTGACTGAAGAGTTGATTGCAAAAGGAGAACTTGTGAGTTGATATTTGAACATAGTATAAACTTCAAATATTTTTGTTTATCTTAATGAGTATATGGTGTAATTGATTTAGTTGATAACGAATAATTCCTGAGTTTTTCTTTGTATTCTGACAGATCATTCCTTGTATCTACATTGAGAAGTATGGCAATGTGCTTGATAAAGAGTTGCTTATTGTGGCGCCCACTGGTTCTGTTTACGACGCCTTCTACTCACTGGAGGATCAGAAGATATTTGGACTGAAAGACTTAGTATCTGATAGTATTCTCCATGCTGGTTACACTTTGCTGTTCTCTCAGATTTCCAACTCACAATTGTATCTGTCAATCTACAATGAGAAATTGCTTGCCATTACATGGTAGTCTAGTTAGTGTGATTGATGAAACGTTTGTTGGTGCTGTAATTAGATTATTACGTGTATCTTTGGTTTACTGATAGATATTCTCTTATGCTTTTGATTACTGGGATCGTCTGAACTTTTATTAAAGTTACTCTTCCTGAATATTATTAATTATGCTCTTCTTAAACTTGTAGTCGTATTGTTTTAGCTTTATTAGTTGTTTAATAGGTTTAGTTCATTCCCTACCCCAGTTGGGAATAGTTTGAGCAGATCAATTTCTTGAAGTAACTATTTTTGTTCTTCGTAACCTTTGTTTCTTTTCCATATCAAGAACAGGTTGGCAAATTCTTCAAACCATGGAATTTTATCAAGTAAGACATTGAAATTTTCATTGATGAATTGAATAAAGGAAACCATGTCAATTATTGTAGGGATTGCTGTACTTCACTTTCTCTTGTATAGTATGACTAGAACTCTATCTTTTAGCTGTGCTCATCTGAATATTAAAGGTAAGGATTGTCAGGTTTCTATCTCATGTTATTATCAGAACTTTGTTAGTCGAATCATTAGTAATGATAAGGCTTGTTTTATAATAAAAGTAATGGATAGTCCAACTTCAACTAAGAGCATCTCCAACCATGGATTAGTTGTTTCTAGGGGTGAGCATGGTTTAGTTCGGCTTAGTTTTTATCTAAAATTGAGATCAAACTGTAACATATGGTTCGGTCTTTATTTTTATTTATTGGTTTTTGTTCAATTTTGGCTTGGTTTGGGTAACCATTAAAATTATAATTAATTTTATGTAATCAAATTATTATATTTAAATTAAAATAAAATATAAAATAATTATAATTATCATATAAGGGCATAAATAATTTTTATACGATAGCTACATAATTATATTATTTCACAATAGATAGAATATTAGAATTTGTATTAATAATTTTATATAAAATATAGAATATGATTTTAAGTTTAATAATTAAAACTACAAATATACGTATAAAAATATAATAATATACATATATTTAATTATATATAAATATAATTAAAATTTTGATTTGATTCAGTTATTATCGATTTGATTAAGAGAAAAAACCGAAACCAATCCACCATCATTCGGTTCGGTGTTTATTGATTCGGTTTCACTCGATTGGTTTGTGGTCGGTTTTGGTTGAATTCGATTCGTGGGCTCAACTCTACTTGTTTCTCTGAGCTGCAACCACAGATTAAAGATCCATAGTTGGATGAGTTTTTTTCAAAATTGTTCTAACTGTGGACTAAAAACTAATCTAAATTTAGATAAGTGAATACTACTAATATACTTTTGGATCGTATTTAGTCACTGATCTAAATCTTTATATTATTAATATTATCTTTCTTTGTTTATATTTAATTATTTTATTAGTTACAAAACATTATATTACACAAAGTTATATCCATGATTGGAGATGGTCTAAGTATGTTTATAAACTAATTTTATTGCATATTATTTATAAACATTTACTCTCATGATTTCAGTTAAATAAAAATTAAATATAAAGTCTTTCTCTTTTGCTTATATTTTATTATTAATCCTTTATCATATATTAAATAAAAATTTTATTTCTAAAAATATAATTTTAATAAATAAAATATTAGTATCATAATCTTAATTAAATAAAAAGTATATTTAAAATTAAATAGTATTTATAATTAGATAATAAGTAAAATCCTACTTAAAAGTCTTACTCAATAATTTATGTCATATAAATTAAATTTTTTAATATTTTACGTTTTGCATTTATAATAAACATTTATAAATTTTATAGTCGGTTGTGCAAAAGCACGGGTTTTATTATTATTTGTTGACTTTAAATCATTATTATAAATTTAAATATAATTTCAACTTGTATATTTAGAGGATAAATGACATAATTTTGAAATAAATAATATAGTTGAATAGAGTTAAAGACTTGGTTAATTATCCTTGTTGCATTATAAGGTTGTAAATAGAAAGGGGGCAGTGTCATAGAGAAAAAACTACTATCCTGCTATCTTACTTCAAACACTGTTCATAGTCCATCCCCTTTTCGAACAGATGAGCTTCATTTTGAAGAGATTGTGTGCTTTTTATATACCGCTAACAGCCAAAAACTGGAAGAAGAACTATCTGGTATGTGTTTTCTAGACATGAACTGCTATTTTGTGTTATTTATAGTATTAATGTAGTGTTTTACTTTGGTTATACAGTATCTTCCTGAAGCTGTGGTGGACTATGTCAGAGAGCTCTTACCACCAACAGTATGTTTCCACTGTCCGAATGGGGATAAATACGAGATTTCGTTTGACAAAAGGGTTGGTTGTTTCATTGGTCCCAGTATAATGATAGAGCGATTTCGTTTGTCTTCCTATAATTTTCTCTTCTTTGAATCCTTTTGTAACAGTGGGTTTGTGCTTTGTGCGATAAATTGTGCAACAGTTGAAGTTGAGTATCCGAGGTTTGGTGATTTTTTTGATAAAGTTTTTGAAACATATGCCAAAATTCCAGAGCGTCCGAAAGTCCAGCAGTATGATGGTAATTTTGTCTTAGAGAATTTATTTTAGTGCGTATTGATCTCTTACAATGTGATTACATTTGTTTGCTTTTTTGTTATTAGTTAAAGGACTTAGTATCATGGATGATGTGAACGCTTCTCTGTTTTGCTATAACTGTGACAAAAGTAGTGCCATAGAGCTTCAGATTTTGTTTAATTATATGGATAAACTTGGAACTGCCAATAAGATGGTACGTTATTGATCTACCTACTATAAATGTGTTAAGTTGATTTTCTGAAAAAGGTTTTTATATCCCAAGGTATCAGGGGATGTAATTGTCTAAATATGTTGAATGTTTTGTGGGACAGTTTATAGAACCAGAGTATGAACACATATACCGGAATTGGACAACTGGTTCATATTTGAAATTGGTTATTGTGGACCGTAAGTGGAATGTTAAAGTACAACTTGAAGATTCAAGTTGGTTTCTGAAAGATGGATGGATAACTTTTATGAAAGACCTCGATATTCAACTTGGCGATCTTTGTATCTTACGTAATACTTCTAGTTACCAAGTATTTCAAGTTGCTTTAGTTAGAAACTAGTATGTTTCGTGTGGAATTAGTGTTTCTTTACCAGGTAAACAAAAGTTGTTAGTACAATGTTTTAAATGATACTTAGTTTTTTACATAACAAAATTGTTATAGATTTAACAATATAATTATTGGTTATTAAAATGTACGTATAGGTTCCCATGTCCCAAATAAATTCGTGAAGCTTTTATGTAAAACTATGGTTCAAAGATCCACATTAGTAAGTTATATTGAACTTGTTTCATTTATGCGTTTTCTATATTATATTGGTTATGACGATAAATACATTTATTCTTTGTTTACAGGTTCTGCCTAAGTTGTTTATTGATATACATGGTGCTGATATCCCCCGGAATCTGTTATTTAGATGTGGCTCTAAGATTTTGTCTACGGGTATGTACAATGGAGAAAATAAAGAGGTAGAAGGATTGAAAGAGCTGTACCAACATTTAATCCTACAGGAGACAGAGCTCATATTGTTCAACTACTTGAAAGAAGGTGTTACGGATCAAAATAATGAAGTAAGGTTTACGGTTACCTGACTCCTATGAAGACTCGAAATCGTCCTCCCGACTCCTTAGATGTCCGCCGGAAAACCTGCAAAAACCG
>JAUEJK010162007.1:0-10927 GCA_032274865.1 Eryngium alpinum
TCCATTAGGCATGAACTCATAAATGAGAGCACGCTTTGGACCCTCAACACAAAATCCAATAAGTTTCACAATGTTGATATGATGGATCATTCCAATTGTACCGACTTCATTAATGAAATCTTGACCGCTAGCATTGGAGTTGACTGATAGTATTTTAACAGCTACAACAAGGCCACTCCTAAGTTTACCTTTATATACAGTACCATAGCCTCCTTCTCCCAATTTATTTTCGAATCCTTTGGTAATTTTCTTAATTTGATAATAGGTGTACCTAATAGGGATGAGGTTATTTTGAGTTTGGAGGAAGTCTTCAATGGTGTCATACATCGACAAATGTCTTCTCCTAAATTTATATATCAAGAATGCAAATAGGAACGGTATCCCGCATAAAAATCTTGCAACGAGTGCCATTCCTGCAACAAGAAGACATCATAAAAACAAAAGTTAAATTAGTAGAATCTCAGCAGAGGAGGACCTAATTTTAACTACCGATTCCTGTGATTCAGCAGAGGAGTGGACTAAGCATAATTCTTAATAATTGTAGAATTGAAGAAGATAAACTAAATTGCATAGTTATTACCGATGCAGGTGCCCACTACTGCGCCTACTGCACGATGGTAATGATAGAAAGGCAAAAACCAAGGCAAAATGTGTTAAGAAATTGTGGAAATCATGTTATACAACTGCTTTAAATATATATAAATAGGCGTCTAATAAAGGAATTGCTCACCGACAAGTAGATAATCAATAGACAGTATACCTGCAACACACGTCCAAAGCTGTTTAGTCACTTAAAGCAAACAAGAGGCAACCCACAGAACAGTACTATACCAGTTTTATCTAAACTTAGGGATATAATATATTAGTCGATTATATGCATTATGAGAATATACTCCTCCAGCTGTTTTTCATACTCATTCCAAATAACCAAATATGTCAAACTTAAACGGGTTACTCTTGTTTATTGCGTAACTAATAGTTTCGTATGATGATGAATATATATATATATATATATATATATGTGTAAAAGATATTTGAAAACCATGGACTACATATATGATAAACTCACCAGAGTAGTAAAAGGAACCATTTCGGTCCGCTACTTCCCAACAATATGGTAGTGGTCTATCACTGAAAAAAGAGAATTTTTGTTTGAGGCAGTAAAAGAAAGGAAAAGGAAGCTCAATTCCATAAACCATATCCTTCTGACTGCCTTTGATATTGTCCAAGAAAGAAGTTGTATTAATAAGAGGCCAAGCAGATGACACCCAAGTCATCTTCCGAATCTTGCAATTGTTCTGCACTTCCGACATATTCAAATATCCGATGACAACATACGAGTAGACTGGTGAAGAAGATGAGCAAGGAGGAGCAGGTATATATCGACGTGATGAACTATTATTATCACCCACTGGATCCGGACAGTCTATATATGTTATTGGCCTATTCAACTCCTCGATCGGAGAAACATCATCCTCGTTAGACCCATAGATGCGGAAATCAACAAGAGGAAGGGAAGAACATGAATAATTATCTCTAGCTAGCCCTGTATCAACCAGCCTAACTGAAGAGTTGTTGTAATTGATAGCCTCCACATAGAAAAATCGTTTCAGGTGTAGTGAAGGTAATTCTAAAAAAGTAGTATTGTTGTTGCAGGAGAGCTCGTAGCTGAAATTGTTACATTTGTGCTTATGGCCTTTGAGATAAAATGGGCAGCTTATGTTTTGTAGTTTACCACAAGTAGAAGAAGATGATAACATAGAGGCTTCCGAGCAGCAGCAGCAGCTTATTGATACTAAGAGAACTACAGTAATTAGGAACAACGACGACATTATTTGTGGACCAAAGAGTTGTTCTAAATCTTATCTTTGAAGAAATGTTAAGAGCTTTTGCTACTATATATATATATGAAGTAAACATAAACAAAACGTATGCACCTTATTAATATTTGTCCACATTTTTTTTTTTCAGTTTTCAAGTTTATAGTTGAAGTAATTAGCATTTCAACAGCTAAATTTATCCACAATTTACAGTTTGACAGTTATACATTTGAATATTTAAAAAGTGACCATCATTTTATATCTTATCTTATAATTAAAAATGATTGTCCTTAATTTTCCTTAACAAAATATGTTGATATTTTAGAAATGTTTTTTTTTTTGATATTGGTCAATTTTATAATTTTAAAAATGTTGATATTATTTTGGTAGTGGTAATGGTTTGAAGGCAATTTTGCATTTAAGTGGTCTGTGTAAAGCCTTATTTGTATGTTAATTCTCAAATTCGGATTTATCCCAAAAATATATCTGCGGAGAAATTATATATTAGGGCTTTGCTGCTTCCAAGCATGTTAGATATGGACAAAACTTAAACCCAGCCTACCAGTGCCACATGATATATTTTATATAATATATATTTTATATATTCTAGTTAATAGTGATAAAACGGGTCCATAGTTTGGATTTGAATTGGATTAAGTTGGGCTCGGATCATACCGATTCAGATCAATAAATACTTATAAATTTTGAGATTTAAGATATTAAGACCCTAACACAACTCTTATTAAATGGGGTTCGGGTTGGGTTGACCCATCTATAATCATAATGGTCATGTTTGTTTCAACTTATGATTTTACAGCTTCTCCTTCTACTTCTACTTCTGATTTTTATAATCTGATTCTGCTTTTGCTTTTATAAAAATTAAATGTGATTGTTTGTTTATCAAATTTTAATTTTTAAAAAGTTAATACAAATTGCTTAATATGGAAATTAATCTTAACAAATTGAGAATGAAAAGCCAGAAGCATCTCCTGGGGTGATTCTAGCTTTTAACTTTTTTTAGTATTAATGTGAAAAGCTCAGCTTTTAGCTTCTCGAATAAAAAGTTGAAACAAACACCACTCTTTCAGCTTTTTGAGAAGCAAAAAGCTAAAAGCAGCTCAAAAAAGCTAAAACAAACAGGGCTAATATCATTGTCATAACATAGTGTACCAGTGTTATCATTTTTTGCACGTTATCTATTATATTTAATATTATCATTATTAATATAATTTAAAATATAAGTATAAATATTACAGAACTTAGTATATATTATATAATTTAAAATATGAGTATAAATATTGTAAAATTTGATATATATTTAATATTTTTAAATTTGTAAATGAGTCATCGGGTTATAATGGGTGTGTATGAGTTGGATTATTTGGGTTCGGGTCAAAACAGACTCATATTTTTTTGTTAATATTTTCAAGATCTTAACCCAATCTTTTTTTATGGATTCGGATTAAGACTTTGAATTCTGACCCGTTTTACCAGCTCTAATTCCAGTAGAGTCTGCCTGATTTGATGGGCGGTTCAATTCAAAAATAATTTTATTATATAGAGAAGTAAATTGGTGATAATATTAATTAAAATTAAATCAGATAGAATATAGTATATCTCATTACGAGAGTTGGGAAGGATAAAATGTACGGTTTGTAAAAATAAATATCGTTTTTAACACTTGATATGATATAATTTATTATTATTATTATTATAAAATATAAAAATAAAAGATAAAAGATAAAAATATAATACCGATGACGGTTGCATTCGTTACGGAATCTCTACTATCTCTTTCATGTGTTCACTTGTTGCTTGAATTTGTGTTTATTTTATGTGTCCACTTCTTGATTAAATTTATCTTCGACATATTTCTTCCCAATTTATTTCTTTATTAAGAAATTTCTTCCCTTATTACTCTAGTTATCTTTTTCAGATTCTTATAAAAATTTAGTTTATTTTCTAATATATACAAACATGTCAATATTCTAAAATATTTGATAAATTTAGTACAAATGTTTACTCATCAAATTAATAAACTAATAACTATAGCATTCACGTAAGTACTTTGTCATTCAGGAATCAAATTTTTATTATTATAATAAAATAAATATTATATATCAAATAAAAATATTTATTATTAAAATTTACTATTATATGTCGAGATATCTAATTTCGGTGACTTTATTTTTGTAATACAAAAATATTTATTGTTAAAATGTACTGCTATATATTGAGATATTCAATGTTGACACTTTATTTTTATAATAATATAAATAAATGAATATTTAAAAAAATATTTATCATTAAAATTTATTACTATATCAAACAATTATAAAAAAATCTACTACTTAAAAAATTAATATTAATAATATATTAATTAAATAAAGTTATATTTATATATATGTATATATGTATATTTTTCTTCCAAGCAAGTTCCACCAACTCTCATCTTTACTCCTCTCATTAGATATTATCGGTATGGATCCACCTTCTCTCTCTCTCTCTATATATATATATATATCTATATATATATATATATCTATATATATATATATATATATATATGACAATACTCAATGGAAAACCCCCCCTTTGGAAAATGGAAATTTTTTAATAACCATTAGATTAGACATAAATTAATAGTTGTGATTAATTTGATTATATTATATAATTTAATTATATATATTAAAATCTTTTCATTAATTACACAAAAATTAAAAACGTAACTTATTTATTTCCACACTAATATATTAGTGTATTATTGTGTGTGTATGCAGTGTGCAATGTGTGTGTGAGAGTGCAGTTTGTGCGAGTGTGTACACAGTGTGTGCAAAATATGTAAGTGTGTGTGTGCAGTGTATGTGTGCAGTGTGTGTTGAATATGAGTATGTGTGCAGTATGTGTGTGAGTGCGTAGTGTGTGTGTGTGCAGTGTATGTATGTGAGTGTGAGTGTGTGTGAAATATCTGTGAGTGTGTGTGCAGTGTGTGTATGTATGTGAATGTGAGTGTGTGTGCAGTATATGTGCAATGTATGCGAATATTACAAATTGATTTAATTCATTAAATACCTTCCTTTTTTAAAAGTATCTTGTTTTATTATATATTTATAGTTATTAAAATATTAAAGTTTTTAAATATTTATAACCATTGAATTTATTATTATCTAAGTGTCTATATTAGTTTTTCGTTTTTTAATTTTCCAAGGATTATATATAAATTAATAAAAATTATATGATTTGCACATTATCATTTAACAAGGACTAATTAACTATATATTTAAAAATAATTATTATAAATATTATATATATTTTATAAAGTTAATTAAAATTTCTGATATTTATGGAGCTCCATGGGCATAATATAAAACTCCTACTCAATTCATGACAGTATCGGGTACCCACCCATGAAATTCTTGGATAAAAGTATCACTCATACACATCCATACGGTACCCGCGAATACCCGAATTGATGGATAAAATTGTCATCCCTAAAAGTAATTAAGCAAAGTTCAAATTTTGGGTTCACACTAATGAGGCTCTATGTTATGTGAAGGAAATCTTTACGCTAGAGGTTGAATGCCTTTCAATAAATGGTATTAATAATTTAAAATTAATTTAACAAGTATTTAATGCCCAACAAATATATAGAGAAATTAATGGATTGCTCGATATAGATTAGAACAAAGATTGGAAGAAAAATGTCCAACTTTCTTATAAATACACTAAAATTCTCATTGACTTGGATTTGTTATGGTAGTGAAAATTGACATACAATAAAAGAATATCAAGCACAAGGATATATAATTTAATGTGGTCAGGTTTACATAATGTACTTTACAAGATGAACTAATTTTATTGATTATTTATTACACATTTATGTAATTTTACACTCTGAAATTTATAAATACAATGTCACAATTTTCTCGTAGTTTTACCGACTATACAAGAGAATATATATATTAGGCTTATAATACCTAATCATAGTGGACTTAGAATAACTAATACTCATATTCAGTATATGATTAAGACAAATATTATAACAAATCTTCATCTTATCTTAATTTTCATGCATCAGGACATCTAATAAACTCAACCAACATTTTAGCGACTTTCATGCCCTCCATGGGACTCTAACAATAATTTTATCACAAGAATGAGCGTCATTTGATGACACTCTCAAAAGCACTGGAACACGAAAGTTGTGTCACAACTCAATTTCACTCACAGAAGTCATAGAAATTGATGAATTGAATTCATAAAGACTTTTCAACTTCAGTGAACGCCTCTTCAACTCATCACTTTTGAATGACTTATTTAACTAAGTAATAGCCATTGAACATGTACGATCCTTTGCACAAGATGAATAATCCACGTGGTATGAGAAAATAACATATCAAATTATACTATCAACGCTCACAATCACACGGCTTTGTTCCACATATTTCTCCTCAACACCACTAGAGAACTCTTTTTCACATTTATATTATTGTCTCCACCCACATACCAACAACTACGTCTTTTAGGAGCACTAAGCAAAATCAAATTCCTCTTCAATGTAGAATTATATCCCACCTTAGGTTCGTGATGACATTTGATTCACGCAGAACCAACACCCTACACAAGATACTAAGTCGATACCCATAATGACTACATCTGGTTTACTCTCAAACGTTGTACACTAACTTTTTTAGGAGTCATAGTGGCCCTTGTTATGATAATTACGTCAACACTCCACATTGTGTTTATTAAAAGTTAATATAGACTTCATGGTCTCTGTAAGTTCTTTACCTTTGCCTTTAGACTGAAACCACTCTTTCACAATTAATGCAGCAACACCTCGTTCATCAGAACTGATACCTCTCTCTCTCACACAATCTACATCTTTTAGTTTGATGTCAATATTCTATCTATCCATCAAATTTTGTTAAAGTCATCTACATGATTATGAGAGAAGTACCTTCTTCCATCCTTAGCTTGTACAATTACTGTTTCAAATGCACGAATTAAACGACTTCTTCATATATATACTCTCGATATTTTTCTAAAGCTCCTTAGCAGTGTCTTCATCTGAAACCTATTTTAATATATTATCATCAAGGGAACACTGTATTGCAATGTGCATCTTTTTTATAGTCGCTTTTTTCATTAACTTCAGACATATCATCTGGATATTTTTATCACCAAAGCTATATCGATTTTATGTTGACGCAATATTGCTTTTGTCCTAATTTTTTATTATCTGAAGTATAGTTTATCGATTCGATTCGATAGTAATCGAGCCGAGCTTGAGCTCGAACTGTTCGAATAGTTTATCGAGCCGAGCTCGAGCCTGAAAGTATTCGATTTCTAAGGCTCGCGAGCTTAATCGAGCTTCTATTTATTATTTTTTATTATATTATAAATATATTTTTATATACATATATAATTTATTTTAACTTCATAAATCACTTAAATAATTATTTTATAATTATAAATAATTTATCTTATATAATTAAATTTATATTTATATATTTATTAAATATTTATATTTATATATTTATTTTATTTATTTTATTTTAATATTAAAATTATCTTATTTATTATAAATAATATAGTTGATCGAGCTTTCGAGTCGAGCTCGAGCCTATTGAACACTAATCGAGTCGAGCTTCGAGCTTTAAATTCAGAGCTCGAGCCCGAGCTCGAGCCTCGAATATACTAATCAAGCCGAGTTCGAGCCTGACAGTGTTCGACTCGGCTCGGCTCGT
This sequence comes from Eryngium alpinum, assembly GCA_032274865.1. Lineage (NCBI taxonomy): Eukaryota > Viridiplantae > Streptophyta > Magnoliopsida > Apiales > Apiaceae > Eryngium > Eryngium alpinum. The sequence goes on from JAUEJK010162007.1 coordinate 7,571, forward strand.
TTACACCCCTAAGTGTGAATAAGTAGATTTTATGTTCCTGGACTTTTAATCTTCTCTCCTTAATTTTTAATAACATTTAGTAAATCTTTTTACTTTTTTATTATTATCACTTTTATTAATTAATTATTATAATAAATTTAAATAGAATTTAACTTTTAAACTTTTTAAGATAATTGTTTCAGATTTAAACATATTAAAATTATAAACTCAATTCTTTAAATATAAGAGCGATTAGAATAATTTAACTTTAATAAAATAAAAATATAATAATTCAAAACATATAGTACATTAAAAAATTATATTATATATAATTATATATAAGTTTATTATTTCCTATTAATTATACATGAACAATAATATATATATATACATATATATTATTTAATAATAATATATAAATTAAAATTATAAATTTTATTATTTAGTATATAATAAAAACAGAATGTAATTGTGATTATGTATAGTAAATTCTTTTATACAATTTAAAAATATAGATTAATTATTCATAATTAGTAGCTAGTAATAACTAAATTTTTTGTTATTTTTATTTTCTATTTTAATACCCATAAATTAATATTTATTTTTAATATAATTAAAATTTTAATAAATAATTATTAATTATTAACAATAAAATACGGCTAAAGTAGAATATATATTTTTGTAAGTTTTTATTTATTATTTTAAATCATATTTAAATGTCTATATGGAAAATTTTTATTTTTATTTTATTCCTATAATTATTACAACCAAACCAAATCAAATTAAACAGTACCGTCCCTTTGCTTCTCTAATCGTTAAGATTTTAAAATAAAGAAATAGTAATAACCGTGAGTTTCAAGTTTGTTTAAATGGATAATTTCTCTTTGTTTTTAATTTTTACGAGTTTAATAACATTTAATATTTATAATTATTTTGTAATTCACATCTTTTCATATATTTATAACGGAGAGGGAAGAGAGTAATAATTTAATTATAAATTTATTACGATTCTAATAATTTGGACTCTTTTATATAGTATTAAATTTTTATCGTTGTCAAATTATAATTTAGAACTTCTCTTAAGCTTCTTCGTGTATCAATCATCTATTTCTCCACAACATCATAACGGCACATATTGTTTCATGTTAGACGTCAACAGAATTGTGTGTATTTTCACACGGATTAAAAGTAAAACAATGGTTTCGTATATAAGGATTCACTTTAACTAGTTTTGAGCAAGCTTATGTTTTTTATTAAATTTGCTTTAGGTGTATACTGTTAATTTGCTTCTGATATAATATTTTTCTCTTACAGAACAGAAAAATCTCTTTGTGATGAATTTATACGCGGCATCAATGGAAGGTTGAAAAGATTAGCAGAGAACAAACTTATGACCAATGAGGAAGGCTACAAATTATTCGCATAGGTGCTAATAAGCTTAATAATTTACCGGCGGATCTTTTGTTGTAAAAAGAGTAAAAATTATGTTTGTTGATCTACCGGCATAATACTTCTATTATGCTGTTAATGAATTTTCTAAATCATATGGGAAAAGAAAAAGTGAGTAGAACCTCGACCTTCCCCTCTGCTGTCCGAAGAATGGACACCCTTAATTATTTACTTGCTGCAAGTGACCTTGTCTCCCTCCACTGTTCTCTTACAAATGGAACTGTCTAGATATTAAATGCAGATTTTGTGTAACACATAAAACCTGCCCGGTAAATATTTCATATATATACTTGATATATCCTTTTCCGTAGAAGTAAAGTGTTTACTTTTACGTTTACAGATTTAAGGGGAATAATTTGCAGGAACTTTTCTTGTCAATACGAAAAACAACCAAGTATTGGATGATTGCGCTGTCAAGCAGCTTCCTATTGATGGCACCAAACAGCCAACTATTGGATGATTGCGCAATCAAGCGCTTCCTATTGATGGCACCCCCACGGGCTGTGCTCGGGTGCTGAAGGTCCCCAGTGGATGGAAGCATGGGTATGTTAAATAATATTAAGCTATGAACATATTGAACTGAAATGCATGTTGGTATCATCTTTTCAAGTTTAGACATGAAAATTTGTCAGTAGTCTTTCTTCAATCAGCCATTTTAATATTTTCTTAACTTAGTGCTTCTGTTTCCACAGTCAATGGAACATAAGATGGACTTTTAGTTATATTTCTACTAAGTATAAGTATAACTATATAAAATTAATTAAATTGAAGCATAGTTATGTCTGGTCTCCCACAATTCATCAGGCATTCATGTCGAGAAGACCGCACAAAACCTTTGGTTCACGAAAGTTTAATTTAAATCCATGATATGTACTCCTATGCACGTCCATATGGGACTTAGAGCATGAAACTCATTGAACAATTCAAAGACATTGAGTGAATTCATATATCATATATGTACTCATATATTAGGAGTAATTTTTTTAATATTAGTTCTTTTTCAATATTTTATTATTTTGAGAATATGAATATGCACTAGAGTGCTATCACGGAGGACAACTCATTTCATCATTGCACCCATATTTATGATGTTAAAAAATTTAAGATCAAAATCAATAAATTTTATTTAATACTTTTAATTATTTTATATTTTATAAAAATAAATAAATTAAAAATATTTTTGTATCTAATATTTTTTTTTATAAAAAACATATTAAAAAATAATTTTAAATATAAATTAAAATAACAATGATCTATATTTTGCACGGACTTTCATGCTAGTTAAATTAAATCAGATAGAATATAGTATATCTCGTTACAAGAGTGAAGGATCAAGTGTCCACAATCCATGTTTGTGAAAATAAAGATGGTTTTCAACAAGACTTCGATTTGATACAATATAATTTATTATTATTATTACTACTATTATTGTTATTATTATTATATGAAATTAATGTTCTGAAAATTTTCAATTTGATTGATTAATTCTCTAATCTATCTATCTATTATATATATTATTGAGCGACAACCAGTTTGAGTGAGCCATTTTATTAAACATAAAATGACTGTTATACCCTTCAGACAATTTTATTCAATGAAAAATGACTATTATACCCTTCAAATTAAATACATGTAAATTACAACATTTAATTCTAAAACTGTCGAAAAATACAAAGAGTCATGAGCAAAGACTGATATATCCTTCAAACTAAATACACATAAACTAGATCATTTAATGCTGAAACCGGCGGAGAACACAAAGTTAAAATATTAATTATGGAATGTGAAAAAAAATATTAATAAATCATTTATTATGCTATAAATGACACACAAACACACACAAATATATATATATATATATATATATATATGTATATGTATAAAGTAATATTTTATAGTATTAAATTTTTTATTTTAAAAATAACTTTA
>JAUEJK010162116.1:0-10927 GCA_032274865.1 Eryngium alpinum
ATTCAGCAACTTCCAACTTAACATTTCTTTCAACTGTATTGACTCTCTGTTCTTGACCATCTGGTTGACGAGGTGGGGATGGCGATCGAGGTGGAGAATTTTGTCGCCCCTGAACTAGTTGTTGAATGCTAGTAGTCAACTCAGCAAGTGTTGCTTCTATCCGATCCAATCGGGCATTATTTTGCTCCATATATGTGTCCAATCGACTATTAACTTATCCGGCATTAACCATTGTCACCACTAGGTTAGAATTACAAATTTAAGGTAATATAGGGGCTGATATGCAAAGGTTAGGGGTTGATTTTCAAAGTCTGGGGGCTGTTTTGTCAAAATCAGAAAGTTTGGGGGCTGATTTAAAAATTTTACAAAGTCAAGGGGTTTATTTGCAAACTCTGCAAAGTATAGGTGCTGACTTGCAATTTTTCAAAGTTCAGGGGTTAAAGTAAAAGTTTCTAAAAGTACCAGGTACTAAACTACAATTTTGTAGAGATTCTGGCTGCTGATTTTATTCAGGCCGACTTTGTTTAAGTGAAAGACAGGAGTTATATATGGGCTTTGCTATAGACCCAGGTATTTCAATGGTAAAGCTTATGATTTGGGCTCGTGGCCAAGGTACAGAACAATGGTGAAGCAAATCAGGTTTCCTTACTAACGACAGCAATTGGGCAAAGTTGGCAGCGACATAGCCTGTGGTGGCAGCGACTCCTCATCGACTTCTCTCCCAATCAATTCCTCTGTTTCTCCTCTTCTTTCTCCGTCTTTTTTTAATCTAAAATTTCAGATCTGATGTTGGGAATATGGCAGTAGTTTGGTAAGTATTTGGAGTGAACTTGGTATGGTGGTTGAAGGTGGGTTTGCAGGATGGAAGACTTTGAACAGTGGGCGGATAATGCAACTTGGATGCCTAGTAGGTGTTTGATAAAATGTCTAAGAGACTGGACAGAAGTTTATGACGGAAGATGGCTGGATTTTGGGGCTCTGATACCAAAATAATGGAGAACGGGGGCTGTTTTAAGGTTTAATGGATATTCATGAATTCTCTCGCAAGAGAAAACTGAAAACTCACACAAAATATTGATTCCAATAATAAAACGCTGAATGAATTACATATGATAGATCCTATTTATAATAAACATGTAATACTACTTTCCTATTTTAATTCAAACACTAAAAGATAAATACTAATAATAATAATAATAATAATAATAATAATCTATTATATAATAATTTTGAAGTCCTATTTTGCCTTAAACTTCCTGAAATACCCTTATTTCTATTGTAATGCATTAGTTTATTTTGAAGGCTACAATTGTCAATTCCACTCCTAATGACGTCATAATGATGTCATTTCTTTCAAATACTATCGAGCCCTCTTCTACGCCTCTTTCGTAATTGCTATTCGTTACTCTCAATATACACACAGATAACTGTCACCATCTTCTCAATGTTACGAAACCTAGGTTTCTGTCACGATCTTCAGTATTCACAGATCCTTATCAATACTAATCCCTTCATGAAACTACGATCTCATCAAACACGCAGTATTTTGTAACTGCCATCAGTGCCCAAATCAGCGACCAAATCAAATTGAATCTCTTCTTTATACCAATCGAATACCTGTGTTTAAATCCAATTTCAAACCGGATTTGGCTGTTTTATAAAGTATTAGGTTGACGATGTTGCCTAATTCCTTTGTAGGGATTGCAAATATGAAGTGTGGGAGGCCCAGAAAAGAGAACCAGACACCACAATTACCAGTTATAGAATCATATGGTTCAAATCGTAAACGTGGGCAGTCAATCAAGTATCATTCTAATGCTTTAACACAAGGTTTATCCATGTTGTTTAACATTATAATTAATCACTGATTTTATTCTTATTGTATTTGGCAAGTACCTGTGTTTCTCTCTATTTATGTTTAAAATTTATATTTTTCAGGAAGTACATATCGTCACCCATTTGCTGATATTACAAACATATCAGGTAAATCAGAAATCTCATTTGTGTTGATGCATAATAACTAAATAGAATTATGTATGTATATACCAACCACTGTTGTATTTATTAATTTACGTATTAGCTGTCTAAAGGTAAGTTTTGTATGATTTATTTTCAAGATCAAAAGGATTTTAAAACTAATATGATTCGTCTGCTTTGGTTTTACAACAATTACCCGTGGTTCACCAGGGAATGATATCTCCAACGTATAAGGTAATTTAATTCAAAAACACAATATTGGACTAATGTTGTTATGCATTTTTTATTTTCAATCATATGTACTTATTATGAATAGCATTATTTTTGGAGGTGCTCAACATGTTGTAATTTTAAATCATATGTTATAGTTGAATGTTATTTGTTGTTGTTCATGTAAGCACATTGATACACTTCATAAATATATCTTGATTTAAATTGTAATATGATTTTGTCTCCTTTGGTTTTACAGCAACTACCCGTTGTTCACCAGGGAGTGATATCTCCAATATTGGACTAATGTTGTTATGCATTTTTTATTTTCAATTGTACGTACTTTTTATGCATTGCATTGTTTTGGGCTGTGCTCAACCTGATGTACTTTGTTGTTATGCATTTTTTTATTTTCAATCATATGTACTTATTATGTATAGCATTGTTTTTGGAGGTGCTCAACCTGTTTTAAATTTTAATATATATGTTATAGTTGAATGTTATTTGTTGTTGTTAATGTAAGTACATTGACTCACTTCATAAATATATTTTGATTTAAATTGTAATATGATTTGTCTCCTTTGGTTTTACAGCAACTACCCGTTGTCCACCAGGAGTGATATCTTCAATATTCGACTAATGTTGTTATGCATTTTTTGTTTTCAATCATATGTACTTTTTATGCATTGCATTGTTACAGGCTGTCCTCACCCTAATGTACTTTGATTTTTTGGTTAGATGTCATTCTCTAGATATTTGTTGTCATGTATGTAAGTTGTATGACTTACTTCATAAACAGATCTTGATTTAAATTCTAATATGATTTGTCTCCTTTGGTTTTACAGCAACTACCCGTTGTCAGCCAGGGAGTGATATCTCCAACGTACAAGGTAATTTACTTTATGAAGACAATATTCGACTAATGTTGTTATGCATCTTTTGTTTTCAATCATATGTACTTATTATGCATTGCATTGTTTTCGGAGTTTCTTAACCTGTTGTACTTTTTTTTTGCTTAAATTTTATTTTCTATATATGTTTTTGTCGAGCACGTAAGTTGGATGACTTACTTCATAAACATATCTTGATTTAAAATCTAATATGGTTTGTCTCCTTTTGTTTTTCAGCAGCTACCCGTTTTCGGCCAATGAGTATTGTCAATACCGTAAAAGGTATTGTCATGCATTTTATCTTTAGATACAAATCTAATTGTTGGTTCCTTGGATTTGTGAACCGTATTTTTCATTAAAAATTAAACTCCCGCACTTTTCTAATGGTGTATGGTGAAACACATGAACCTCTCTGAAATAGAGCAGTTTATTCAACCAATTTGTCTCACTACGCATTGTTGAATGCAGTGACACCCTTCCGCTAAAAATGCAATAACTTTCTCTAGAAATGTCGGATTTGTGAACCGTTTTTTGCATTAAAAATTAGACTCCCGCACCTTTCTAAGGGTGTATGGCGCAATACCTGAACCTCTCTGAAATAGAGCAGTTTATTCAGCCAATTTGCCTGACTACACATTGTTGAATGCAGTGACAGCATTCCACTAAAAATGCAATAACTTTCTCTAGAAATGTCGGATTTACGAACCATTTTTTGCATTAAAAATTAAACTCCCAGACCTTTCTAAGGCGTATGGAGCAACACTTGAACCTCTCTGAAATGGAGCAGTTTATTCAGCCAATTTGTCTGACTACGCATTGCTGAATGCAGTGACACCCTTCCACTAAAAATGCAATAACTTTATCTAGAAATGTCAGATTTACCAACCATTTTTTGCATTAAAAATTAGACTCCCAGACCTTTATAAGGTGTATGGAGCAACACTTGAACCTCTCTGAAATAGAGAAGTTTATTCAGCCAATTTGCCTCACTATGCATTGCTGAATGTAGTGACACACTTCCACTAAAAGTGCAATAACTTTCTGTAGAAATGTCAGATTTACGAAGAGTTTTTTGCCTTAAAAATTAGACTCCCATACCTTCTGACAGTGTATGGCGCAACACCTAAACCTCTCTGAAATAGAGCAGTTTATTCAGCCAATTTACCTCACTACGCATTGCTGAATGCAGTAACACCCTTCCACTAAAATTACAATAACTTTCTGTAGAAATGTCGGATTTATGAACCGTTTTTTGTATTAAAAATTAGACTTCGAGACATTTTTAATGGTTTATAGCGCAACACCTGATCCGGTTTGGAATAGAGCAGTTTATTCACCTATTTTACTGTTGATCTCGAAACTCACGTTGTTGGATTTGCGAACTGATTTTTGCTTAAAAATTAGAGTACTACTATATGAACTCCATATCTTACATAAATTTTAACAAAATTTGTATTAATATCACAAATCCTTTGCTCTAAACTTCTACAAGATTTCTCCTGATGTGCAGAATCTACAATCAACATGTGTAATTTCAATGGAAGAATTACTCAAGTTTGATTCGTCATTATTAAATGTATATTTACGTCCATATTAGTTTACTTACTTTTATATTCTATTCCTTTTGCTAAAGTTAATTTTAAATGTTAGTGTCAAGTAACAATACAAGTTACTATTTTATCTGTTGAAAACAAGAGTCGATGGTTCTCAGAAGTGTGTAGACAGTGTAAAGATGAGGTTCGATTGGTTGATAATGAAATTTACTTTGACAAGTGCAAGCGGATCATACCAATACCTGCTAAAAAGTTAGCTTCTTCACTAAATTAACAGTAAATAATTTTATTTAACTCTTTTTCTATTATATTTTACTTATATTTTAAGATATATATTAGATTACATGTTAGAGTCACTGCAGAGGATAACACTGCAGCTGCAGTTGTCTTACTTATGGATAGAGAAGTGCAGAAGTTGGTGAAAAAAATGTATATCAACTGATTGCTGAGTCTAAGAAGGTATTCTGAACTTTATATCTCCAGAATTTATTACTGTTACATGCAAACTTAGAGTAAAAGTTTACATTACAGGAAAGTAATGGAACTGAACTGCCAAAAAAGATACTTGGACTAGAGGGAAAGAAAATTACTTGCACTGTTATTGTCTCTGACGACAACATTAACAACCAATCCACCATGTTTACTGCTACTGATGTTTACGAGGGCTTTGATGTAGAAGAAGATTCATCAGAGGAGGAGAATGAGGTGACAGTAACTGGCAGCTCTTCCCGGGTTTGTATTTTACACTACTTATGTTTATAAAACATTCTCCTCAATTACTGTCAGACCATAAAGTCTCAGAAACATACAATATCAGGAACATACTACCTTACAAATTATATGCACCTACTTCTTTCTACATTTGTTATTAGTAAACATTAAAACATTATGTATAGTAAAACTTCATATATTTTAATACAGTTACTATTTTCAAATTTTAAATACAATGAAACATGTTGTTTATGTAATTCTTATTAGTCAATATCATAACTTTTCTTACACTTAAAATTTTTGTATTTCAATACAGTTATTCATTCCAAGTTATGTAGGCTCCTATGAGTCAGAAGTTGGGTTCAAAACTCCAGAAACCGCAAACTCAGCATCTTCTAAGTTGCCTTCAAAACCCACAACAAACTCAGAAGTAGGAAAAGAAAGTATTACTGGCTGTCGGAAACTTGAACTAGATGACTCTTCAACTGAATTGAAACAAAGGCTTAGAACAGTAAAGAGAGAAAAATAAGTACTACTCTTCACTACTCTTCAACTGAATTTAAATATATTTATAAACTTTTTTACTATACCTTTTTTTTTGCAGGATGAAAGAAACTTTTGCTTTCCAAATATTTTGAAAGCTCAACAAAAATATTTATTCATTTTCAGAGTTCTTATATTTGAAATTCACTTACAAGGAATTGTAAACAGAAAATAAGTTGTACAGACATAGAATTTTAACATTAAATATATTATTTTTTATTAAAATAATATAGACTAAATCTTTTATTAATATAAATAATTTAATTTATATAACTATATACAACAACAAATTATCAAATTAAATTAATAATCTTTTAAAGCCCGCACGCGAAGCGCGGGCAAGGATGACTAGTAAATATTAAAGGTAAATCCTAATACTTATTTGCGGCCTTCCAAAGTCTTGCATATTATTCCCATATTGTTTCACGCCTTCCTTGTCCTACATCACTTATCATGGAAAGGATAAAAATTTCAAGAATCCAGTTCTTCTTCCAAATATTCATGGTCTTATAATCTTGTTTGAGTTCAGATGTGTAACATTTCTACTATGAATTATAATATCAACAACTAACTCCCAACTGAGTATTATCTACAGGATTTGTGTGATTAGTTTATCGCGATTTTTATTTTCCAATAGGCTCCTACACTGTGCTAGTAAATTATGCAATATAAGTACTAAAAAAATTTCAACTAAGTGAATAAAATAGCTGTTGGATTGGAACAATATGTGAAATTATGTGATTTGAAGAAACATTAAATGTATCGAAATTGTAATACCCCAAAAGGGATGTAACTGTTGGCCACAGGTGGTGTTCATAACACGTGGATAATAAAAACAATCACCATAATACTATCAATTAATAATAGAAAATGTTTTAAGAGAAATTAAATTAAATAAAAAAAACATAAAAATTTATAAGTGAAGAACCCTTCCATGTGAAGAGTAAAAACCACGGGACTTGGAGGAGTCCACCATTTAATCTTCTCTTATTATAATAAAATTGAGGTCAAAATAAACCCAAGCAATTCTTACAATAGTTTCACACCCATCATCAAGTTCATACATAAGAGACTACCAATTTTGAGGAAGAAAAGTGAATAACATCACCAAAATAAAGATTAGGGAAGCAACTACAAAAATAAGCACCAAATCACAATCCAAATGTATCGAGCAAAGTCTTGAAAGTCCCAAACAAGCTGTTCAAAATCAGCAAAAACGGACACCGATTGCTCCTCAATAAAACCTTGATTGTAATTGCACTCACAAATCCTCTCTATTTTTCCTCTCTCTTTTTGTTCCTTTTTCCTTCGTTCTGTATCTCGTTTCTCAACCCTATTTCATCTTAAAACAAAGTTAAAACCCTAACTACGAAATAAGCCCAATTCTGAAAGTTCATAACGTGAGGACCTGACTGTACCAGCGTCATGATCATAACGCCATGGCTGCCCGTCCTCGGACCTGACAATTTAGTGTCATGGTCATGACGGTATGGCTTCCCATCGTCAGTACTTGACACCATAGTGCCATGGTTATGACCGAAAGTGGGTCGGAACCTCAATGGTAACCATATAATTGTTTAAATTAACATTTTTGCATTTATGGTGCTGTTTGGCAATATTTAAAATTCAGTTTATAAGGTGGAATAGGCATTAGATTTATAAGCTGGATTTTAAATATACACAAACACCCCATATATGTACTCTGGTTATGAGTTTTGCCCGGGTCGTTCCTAGCATTTTGAGGGCCCAGGATGAACTCATAAAATAGGGCTCCATAATAATTTTTTTATTAATTATAAAAATAAAAAAATATGTATAAATTAATATTTATTAGTATAAATTAAAAATAAAGTCAAACTTATAAAACTTCAAAATACTATAATTGAATTACATCGATGATGAGGTAAAAATACTTCTTCGAGCATTTCTCGATGCAAAATCATTGATAACGATATTGACATCAATGTTCTCCAACATTTTTTTTCAATACATAAAACCGCCAAACCATTCAACCTTACTTGTGACATCGGGGATCGTAAATAGTTTTTTCAGTATTTTCAACTTTGAAAAACTTCTTTTAGCTAAGGCCACTGTCACAGGTACCGATAACATAATCCGATAAGCAATTGGAACATTTGTAAAGCAGTCCAAGGATCTAACAAATTCAAGAATCTCATATGCAGGCATTAACTCATTAGGCAAATAAACTTACAACACTTGTAATTCTTGAATAAGAGCATCTAATTCAAAATCTGAGACATCATTGTGAGAGAAAGTAGCTACCAAATTGCTACAATGATCTTTGAGTTCATCATATCCCAAAGACTTTAAGGCTTACAAATCAAACAACAACTCAAAAATACTTTCAAATTTCTTTGTCTGCTCAAATCTATTTTGTAATGAAGTAATAGCAATATCCACCACTCGCAAAAAGAAATCAACTGTAAAAGACTCTTCCGCATATTTTATTTCTTCATTATAATCATTATCATCATTTTTTTTAAAGCACGACGCATTATTGAAAAAATTGGCTCTATATCCATATCCAATGCAATATCTTTGTCAATATTTTTGTTAGCGAGATACTCAAATTATCTATACTTTTTAAAGTATACCATTACACTTTCTATTTGCTTATGGTAGCACTTACGTACATAGATTTAGACTGCATTTTTTTACTAATCATATTAATAGAAAATAAAATGTCATGCCAAATAACCATCCCAAACAAGAACTCAAAACTCTCAAGTGTACCAATTAAACTTTTAGCTTCACTAACTGATTTAGAGTCACTGGAAGAACTTTTTAATTCCAATAATGCTAATCTAATATGAGGAGCTTGAAATCTAATGGCTTATACACTTTTTGCACGACTTTCCCACTAAGTATTAGACAATGGCTTTACTGTTAAACTCGGAACATTATCAAGTAAAATATTCCATCTTTTGTTAGAACTTGAAATAATGTACATATTCGTTGCACAACTCCAAAAAATGAAATAGCTTTAACACAAGAATTTGTCATATCATAAAGAGTAAGATTAAGACTATGACAAACACATGTTATATAAAAAGCCCTTGGATTTATATCAAGTAACCGTTTCTGAACCCCTTGATGTTTTCCTTTCATGTTATAGCCGTTATCATAACATTGACCTCTCATATCATCAACATTAAGATCAAAAGACTTTAAAGCATTCAACAATTCATCAAGAAGGCCTAATCTAGATGTATCATCTACTTTCAAAAACTCCAAAAAAAAATCTTCTATTTTAATTTTATCACTTGACATGTTAACACATCTAACTATTAAAGTCATTTGTTCTTGATGACTCACATCTGGGGTACAATCAAGTACAATAGAGAAATATTTAGCCTCTTTGATCACAGTTAAAATAGAAGTTTTCACACAATCAGCCAAAAGAGAAATTAACTCATTCTGAATTCTTGGACCAACATAATGATGATGTATCTCTTGATTTTTAATGCGTCTAACATGATCCCGCATTACCACATCAAATTCTGCAATCATCTCAATCAAACCTAAAAAGTTTCCATTACTTTCTTCGTGAAGCTTTTTATTAGATTCTCCAAAACCCATTTTTTAGCAAGACATTTTACAACGGAAATTATTCTTATTAAAACTTGTCTCCAACGCTCTTTCTCCTTTATGATTTCTTCTTGAAGATCTTGTTTGACTTTTATCTATTCTCACTTTAAGATCATTCCATCTGTTCATGTTAGTGATATGTTCAATATTATTTTCATGTTGCCTGAGCTTCTCACTTAGATGTTTCCAATCCCTTACTCCATCATTAGCCAATGAACTTTTTATATTATGAGATTTAAACAACTTGCAACAAAAATAATATACTTTATCCTTAGCTTTATAATAAATCAACCACTTTCCGTCAACAACCTCTCCGTTACTCAATATTCTAGAATAATAAGTATACGAGAAATATCTTGACATATCATATAAAGGAAATATAAGATTCAATTTCCTTACAGATCCATTCTCAACCAAAAAATATCTTGTCTTACTATCTAAATTCTCCCAATTCCTAGGATCATAAATGATAGGCCCATTCTAGTAAGGACCCAAATATATCCCACATTAAGGCCCAACGCTTAGAAACCAAATTTACTACATTGGGCCAAGCCGGTTCTAGGCCCGAATCATCAGATGGACCTGAGTCCATCAAAGCAGGGGATGCGCGGACACCATTAGGCACACGTGCGGACGGTGCTTCCAAAACATATGTGCGCGCGCGGACGGTGGTCCGTGCATACGAATGGACGTACGGACGCGCGACCCTTCTACCTCACCTGCGGACACCTCCTAGCGGATCAAGCCAGTGCACGGATTGATAGACCGACTCATGTCACGTGCCCGACACGCCACGCCTGTCGCCGTCACCCACGTGGGGGGCACATGCCATCACGTGCCACCCACTTGGGCAGGTACCTATAAATACCCCCTCACCTCCAACGGCGGAGGGGTTATAATTTTTGTAACAATTCACACACGCGATTTCGCTCATCCTTCTCTATACTTTCTCTCTCTAGGATTTGATCGTGATTTCCACCGGAACCCTAATTCTTTCACCGGAGGTGTCCCGGAGCCGACAAGGCTTCGCGTGACATTGTTTTGTAGGTTCGAAGACCCGGATCCAAGGCGAACCGTAAACAAGAGAGTAGACCCGGACATGTTTGGGCGTTATCAATAAATATACAAAACAGTACTTGATTCGCCACTAACCCCCAAATTTTCAGTATTAGAGACATTTTGCATATTTTCATGATCGCTCAAGTTACCTTCAATACCCTCATTATTTATATTAACTTCTTCTGAAATTTATAGTATATTGTTCTTGTTCAACATTAGATTCTCCCAAATCCTCTAAATGTTCACTTGGTTGTGGTTGTTCTTGTTTAGGAGTTACCTTTTTAATAACAAAGTTGTAATAGCTCATTTTTGTGATTCTAGTAGATTATCTACTTTTTTCTCTTTTTTCTTTTCTCACTTCCCGATAAATGTTTC
>JAUEJK010162223.1:0-10926 GCA_032274865.1 Eryngium alpinum
CGTTGAACATGCGTTATAGTGTAACACATGTTCAACATGCGTTATGACTTGCTAAAAAGGGCCGCTCTCTCCAAATTCCTATTTTGGATAATTTCTTAAAAAAAAATTGCTAAAAAGGGCCAATACCCGGTTTGAAATTTCTAGGAATTGTAACACCCTTTACTTTGTTGACTCTGTCAACCAAACAATATATTCTCCTTCTCTTTATTTGTTCATTTAACTTTTTGCATGCTATTTAAGATGCTTTGACATTGTAGTAAAATAATATTTCTATTTAAAAGAATAAAAATTAAAAAAAAATATTTTACTATGTAATTAAATTACATTAGATAGTGTAAAAAAATCCGATGACGGAGGTAGCATTTGTTTTCTATTCCTAGATCTTGCAATTCTCATCTTTTTTTTTTTGTTTATTTTTCATTACAAAGGCCAAGGCACCATTATGGAGTGTGTCATTATTTTTTTTGGGCAAGGCACCGAAATAAAATTCTTAGGTGTATATTAGCTTCTGTCCTTTAATGAATTTGATTTGATATAGGACTTTTGTCTCATGCTTATCTTAAACAACTCCATACCCTTTGCATTCTCAATTTGAACTGATTTTTTATCTCTTCTCCAACGGTTGATTAACAGTCAATGGTTTTGATCAAGGTTGGGAACTTATTATATATTTGAAGTAATTTCTTAATTAACATTGAAAAGTGTTATTAGAAGATAAGTTTTGACAATGAGATGTGGATTGTTAGAAATTTGGTAGATTTGTAAATTAGGTAAGGTTTTTGGAGGATGAGAGTAGATAAAGAAACCTATCTTGGAGTGGACATTGAAGGTTTGCTGGAGTATTTACTGGTGAAACATATTTGCATACTATAAATATTTATGTATGTTGGAAATAGTCTCTCTATTCTTTGGAATAAGGGTAAGGCTACGTACATTACACTTTTGAATCCCACAAGGCACATTTGTTATATTACATAGGATGAATAGGTCTTGGGTTTTCACTTTGCATTTTGTAAAATATGGCATGTTTGCTTATTGGTGTATTGTTAGATCCTTGTTTAGTTGGATAAGATCTTGAGCGACGGTGCAGGCAACCAAGCGTTGTTATTAACCTTAACTCATTTGTGTTGTTAACTCGTGTGTTGTTACTGGCTATGGGGCTACAGTGCACAACAGTGCGCCATGGGCAAGCCAGCCCCACACACCTAACAGTGTGTGCGGAATGGCGCTGGGCAGCCCAGCATACGTAACAACCTTGATGTTTGGTTGCAAGTTGGTTAGCTTAATGGAACGCGGTTATACAAAACAAGAGCATGAGATAGTAGTTAATTATGACAAAAATTAATGCTTAATGGCCTAAAAATGTGAGAGGCAAGTAAGTGGGCTGAACGACAAAGTGTGGAAGCGGTTGACTGTGGTTTCCAGCAAAGAAAGACTGTGGTTTCCAGCAAAGAAAGACTGTGGTTTCCAGCAAAGAAAGTGCGATGACGGATATGCTCGTGATTCGTAACTACCCTAAAAACGTGGCTGGGTATTATGTGGCGTTTAGAGTCCGTTTCTATTATGGAAAGATGGCTAAAAACGTAAAGCAAGTGACATCAGCGTTTGGGAGAAGTTACAACATGATGGAGGCTGACGGTTACAAAACTCCCCACTACACGGAAAACTACATCTCCTATATATATATGTTAGGTATTGTGATGTAAACATATCGAGAAACACACTTGTAATTGCTTGTTATTGAGAGGGATTAAAGCATAACAGTGTAAACACTTGGTCAGGCATAAGTCTAGGTGTATAAACTTCAAAACTAGCATATAGGTAGCAGCACTTGGGGAGAACAATCTGTTGTAAGCTCTAGCCAAGCATTCTTGTATGTTCTTTGATTGTTTGGTGCAATAAAAGGTTGACTTAAGGTGTATTTTTTGTGTGTTTATATTTACCGTTGTTGGCTAAAACACACTTTTGGGCGCTGTTCACTTAAGAACTTAAGTTTGGGCAGCAAGATCTTGGGCAATAGGCTGTTGATTTTTTATGGGAACATCACACAGAGCACAAAATTTAGTGTTTTGAAAACGCGTCTGTGATATATATCTTGGCCAGGTTGATACAAAAGTTTGTATGTGAATGAGAAAACAAATGAATATTATAAGAGTATGTTTGATTATAACCTGCTTATAAGTTAAAAAATAAAAAAAATAATTTGAGGGAGTTCTTTTTTTTTTTGTCACTTATTAGGGCCATTTGAATGTGTAAAAATGGCTTATAAGTCGAGATGTGCTTTTTCTGGCTTATAAATCACTTTTACACAAAGACCAACAGACACATTATAAACTAACTTATAATCGTACACAAACACCTCCAATAATGAGTTTAGTTAACCTTCAAGCTGTAGAATTCTAAATAAGTACATTGCGTTGGCTACTTTTGACATCATACTTTAAATGTCTACTGGAGTTGGCAATAATGACCATTTTTGCAACTCATTTCTAGATAAATGAGTTAGATTGGATTTTTCTTACAACCAACCACTTGCAAGTTGGTTAGCAATATAGATTATTGATTATTGATTGATAATTAATGTTTTCATATTCCATACGCATTTGAGACTATTGAATGGATTGGGGCAATTTAATAAATAGAGGAATATGAACATATTGAGATTGGGTAGGTAAATAAGTTTGTGTTTTGGTAAAATGCTGCAAGTGCAGCTTCATTTGCTAATGCTCAAAAGACTATAGTTCTTATTATAATTTAATATATAAAAATATTTTTGATGCTATATTGAAAATAAAATTTAAATAAATATAATATACACTATAAAAATATTTCTTTTGCTGGAGTATAATTTTAAAAATTATATTATATGAAAGATACTCATATTGTATGTTCTATATTATAAATTATACATTTGGCTCCAAAATGGAGTCAGCTGTCAGCCTATCAATTTGATCTATTTTACAAATTGAGTTTAGCTTTGTAGTGGAGTGATACTTTTGTATGTTAGATTTTATACTTTGACTGTAGCACCAAAATTGAAGTAGCTCTAACTGCAACCACGGCCGTTCCTAGCATATTACGGCCCATGACGAACTTTTAATACAGGCCTCTAATTTAACTGATTTGAGAACACAGATACACACAAAAACACAATTTGGCGTTGTTTATGTTTTATTATAAGTGACTTATAATGAAACACAAGGGGGTGCTTTTTTGGCTTATAAACCACTTATAATAAAACTCAAACAAATACACAATTCAATAGTAAATATTAAGATTATAAAATAAATGTGGAAAACAATAAAATTACCACCTATATAGTAAATATTACTATTATTACAGCATATTTTCATATTTTGAGCTCCCCTTGACCATGGGCCCTGGGCAGGTGCCTTGGTCTAGGATCGGCTCTGACTGCAACCCCCAAGAAAGTTGCAGTACACTGGTACACAACTAAATAATAAGATGCACGTATAGTCGTTTAAACAATTACAATGGATACCATGAAGATAATGTGAATTGTCAAGTATGTTAAATATACATGTCTAATGAACATAGAAAAGAGAAGTATGAATTGTATATATGAAGTAAAAATCAAAATATGAGTCGTCGAATGTATACTATTAAATAAATCAGAGTAAGGATAGCCAAATTGAGAAAAGTATGTTATGAATCATCAAGTTGTCATGATGTATAATGTATGTGAACAATCAATTAGTTTGAATAAGAATTGCCAATTTGAAAAATATGTTGTCAATAGCTCAATTTAAAACGGTCTTTAAAATGGTCTCCCCTGCTTTCCCTGTTTAAGTTGACATCTCTGAACCCTATTCGCGTACACATACACACACTAGAAATAAGTCATTTCATTGATCTTCATTTTTGAAAATCCTATTTTTATAATTGACATTTCATAGTTGACATTTCAGCTTTTTTCTTCTGTGCAGTCATGTATTAAGGTTGCGCTTGACTTTGTGTCACCTGAAAATGTCCATGAATGTGTTCGTTTGGCAGAGGAATTCCGAACTCTTCCACAAAATCACCGAGCGAAGGAAGACAAATTGGAAGTATGTTATTTTTTTTTTCACGATCACCTCCAATGTATCTTTATCGGGTAGTTTTTGTGATTCCGTATCTTTTGAAACAGGTAAAGAAAATATCGCTTCATGCAATGCAGGAAGCTGTGAAGGACTTGCAAAAAGCTGATAAGGTAAGTCCTTTATTTTATGTTTACCTTTTATATTTTAAATGCCATATTTTCTTATGTTATTTCTTCTGCCTTCAAAGTCCTTGTTGACTGACTGGTAAAAGAAGTATCTCTGTAAAATTTTGTTTTCTTAAAACAGGGAAAAGGGAAAAATAGAAAAATGATGCCATAGTACTGTGAAGTACTTGCAGAGCACAAGGTTACTCCTCTAATTGTTTATCGCATATATATTCTGGCTAGGTGAGTAATGACTTGCTGGTTTTGGTTATAATGACACAGGCAAACATTTGGGTTTTTTTGTTACTTACTATGTTTCCTCGATTAAAATATTTGTGTTGATGGCACTAGGATATAAGCTCTGGCTGTGTAGAGTTCTGTCATATTGCAATTGAGACAAGGCTATGTGCCCCTTGAATTTGGTCCCTTGAAATAGTTGACCTTTTTTCCTTAACAGTTTAAAGCACATCAGTGTGAGTTATGATTAATTGCAACCGACTAAATATTTTGCTAATCACACCATTTTCATTCATCATGGATTTGTCTAGAATGTACTACTGAACAAAAATTATTATCACCAGTTTCAAGTTATTGGTCTTACAATTTTACATCCTAAAAGATTTATTTGATTCGGGGTAGCTGGTGTGAACTGGTAAGGATAAAAATATTAGACCTGCGTTGCATGTCTCTATCAAGTCGCTATTACAGTATTAATTATCATCAATATAGTATATGTATAACAGTATAAGCTCATTATCAACAATGACTAATACTATTCAGCATAATAGTAATTTGTTGATTTCTTTCCAGGACTAATGTTACAGAAGGAAAGTTTGTAGGCAAGTGATGCAATAGCTGACCTTATTTACTGCCAAACAGGTGTCTGTCTATTAACAGTACATTTTGTACTTTGGTTGTCTTTGTATTTCAACTACATTGTCATGTTTTTGCAAGGATTATATGGATGATAAGTTGATTACACCTGTAATTTGTAATTTATTGGCTGGTTATTATATAAAAGAAAACTCAGACCGAGGTTGCATAATGTACCTTAGTACCTATGGTTTTACACTTTCACTTCTTCGCTTCCTATTTTGATTCAAGTGGAGTCTCAGTTATATAGATTGTATTTTAATATGTTTTGGCCTCAAGGTAAATGTAGCTTTGCGAGAGGAATTTTTTGGGTTCTTGTACTCCCTAATATTCTTGTACATTAATCACATGGTTAGGCTTATGTTATTAAAGTGACATTAGTAAACACAAACATCGATGCAATGCTAAAACAATCGATATTCTGGTGTTAATAATCTATTAGCCTATGTGTCAGATTTGTATTACCAAAGACCAACCCTTGTTAGATCTAGGATTTTAGGGAGAAAAATAAAGTTGGAAGTAAAATGAAATCCTCTCTTGTGTTTGTTTTGAAAGGAAAATCGGAGGTAAAATATTTAGAAGGTAAAGTTGGAAGTAAAATTGTGTCAAATTTGTACTAATTCCTTCTCTTTTTACTTAATCTACTAAATATAAGATCAATTTCATTTTCCTTCTCATTCTCCTCTCTATATTTTAGTTTCCTTCTTACTTTACTTTCCTTCCTAAAATTATAGATCCAAACAAGGGCCAAATGTATTTAGTTGTATTACTGGAGTTTAGTGGATCAAGAGTCGAAAGTGCTTTGCAGCAAGAAATGTTTGCATTAGGCTTTATTTGGAACTCGAAAAAATGGAGGTAAAAAATTTTACCATGTAAAATGGATTACAATGAAGTAAAAGTGGCAGTAAAATATTTTACATTAATCTCTAAAATAACAAAGAAATCTACCATTTTACTTCCTATTTTTCTTGTTATCCAAACATAAGAAGTAAAATTGATTACATTGTATTTCATTTTACTCCCAACTTTCACAGATCCAAACACAGCCTTAAAGATTTTGAAATGGTCTTAAAAGAAGAGAATTAATTGTATGTACGGAGACAGATTCAAAAGAGCTGAAAATCTTTAGCTTTCGACTTGTAGTGGAGGAAGACTTGGGTATCACATAAATGGTGAGACAAAAAGAGTGTCTTTGAAGTGTTTCACCGCTAAAGTTCTAATCACGCATTAATCTATTTGTCTTTGAAAAGTAAGATTAAGTCCCGTTTGTTTCAGATTTTTTTAACAGTTCTTCGCATCTAACTTCTTTTTCTCAATTCTCAGAGTCTGCATTCAAATGCATACCAGGAATACTGTGGGAAAAAGAAAGAAAAAAGAAAATTATTTCTCATACAGCTGTTTGGATCACGAAATATAAAGTGGTCGTTTGGTTGGAGTTTTAATACCTAGGTATTTAAAATTTATGGGAAGTAGAAAATAATATAGTTGTTTTGATATGAAAAAAATGTGTTAGGTCCCTTGGGGTTAAAATAGTCTAGAAGGGAGGTTGAATAGACTATTACCAGTTTTAAAAATTATTTACCAACTTTCAAAATTACCCTAGATTAAATTATGAGCAGTAAATAATGCGGAAGCTAAAAGCAGAAAGTAAAGAAGCACAAAAGCGATTTATCCAGGTTCGCGATATATACACCCGAATCGTATATATACCCCTAGTCCAGTCCCCGACTTCCTATGCCGGAGTCGAGATTTTCCCAAACCCTTAGTAAACACTCCTTGATACCGGCGGAGAAGCCTTTATAATTGCTACAAGATAGTCGGACAATAACTTCCCGCTATTTCTTTGTATCCTTGCAGACTTCAAGCCTTGCCACTCAAACGCACCTTGGATAGCAACTTCCTATTTCATCAACACGGAAATATAGTACACAACACATGAAATAATTTTATTACCGCAACTTCCTCACATAAACTTGTTGATCCGCAGTTATCATCTTCATATTATCATCCCATCCAAATCCACTCTTATTTTTTAATGTAGCAATGATCTTCCAATCTTTTTTAACAGTTTTCAAGTGATTTTCAACATGATCGGGATCTCTTTTCCAACACGAGCAAAAGAGGATGGCCTGAATGTAGAAGATGTGTTGTTTCCTTTCTTTGCCTCGTCAGCAAGAATTTGAAGAGTTGTGATAGACATTGTTGTAGTCCATCTAAGTTGTTTTCCTTTCGCTTTTCCATCTTTTTGTTGACTAGTTGACATATCTTCAACTTTTCCCAATAACTGTAAGCACTTTGAGCTTAAAATCCAAACCTGGACATGGTTTAAAAACAAAATTTATGATCAGTAGTCTGCAAAATAGTATATAAATCAATGGTATGTAATGAAAAGTAATTAGAAAGTCAGCCCATAAAACACTAAATTATTAGAATGTACACAAAACAACAACCCCGTGGATTTTAAAACGTCAAATAAAATCGACAAAGGAAACATCAAAGCAATAATAATATTTTGAGTTAGTTAGAAAACTATTGTTCCTCTCTGGGATGATAGTCAGTATAATAACAATATTCAAGTCCCTCTTCTCACCAGTCTTTCTTGCAAAGGAAACATCAAAGCAAAGTCGGTACCCATTTGTTTTCGTATCAACACAATCTAAGCGTGTACACGAAGCCAGTAACCAAATTAGCTTTGAAGTTCAGAAAATGCAAATGAATTTAGAAGCTCTATACAAGCAAAAACTAAACATAAACTTTGATTTCTTAAGAATTCAAGTAACACAGAAGTGTTTCATGGCATTGGATATGAACATGGAACACTATGAAAAAGATTCAAATTGTAACGCCCCGACCCGGGCCCGAGTCGGCATGCGACTGATATCACTAACAAATTAAGTACTAACCTCCGTCGTAAATACCTCAGCTAAATCTCCACATAGATTCCTCAAAACAAGACAATTGTAAAAGGACAACACCTAAAAATATAATTTTATAAAAGAAAACGGTCAACCCTAAAGGTTAAGTGAGTGCTATATTTAATTCAAGATCAGAGGTTATATTTGAGGAAATTAATTATTAAATTTGGAGATAGATTACTGAGGAAGTTTAACTAATATTGTTTAGAAACGATTGAGAGACGTACATTTGAGGTCTGAGTAATAATTGATTGGAAATATCAGAACTATAGTTTGCTGCAGCCAGGATATGATTATTAGATGTGATATATGATATTAGACAAGGGCAATGGATTTTGATTTGTAGTTCATTGTTATTATTTGAGGATAAGTTCTTTGATTAGAAGATAGATGATTTTTGAAGGTTGATATTGTGTAAGAATGACTTGGAGACACCACATGTTTGATGTTTAAATAGTAATTAAGTGAAGATATATGAGTTTTAGCAAACTATAGTCAGAATACGTTCTTCAAATACGATATATAGTATTCATAAGTAGTAATATCTTTCATTTGAGACAAGTTTTATTGTTCAAGGATACAAATATTTAGGCGGATAAATGTTATTTTAGAATTTTGAAGTCATACATTTGATTGGTGGATAAAGATTACTCACGGATATTAATTTGATGAAATTGATTGAATTTATAGATTATCTACTTATTGAGGATATATTTACCGATGTTGGGATAGATTATAGTCAGAGACTATTGAATATTGTTTGAGGAAATACACAATTATTGGCAGATAAAGATTACTCATAAAGTTTTAATTTCTAACTGAGTTTATGGTTGTTGTGAAAATAAATTCTGAGACGTTTTCTACTCGAATTTATATTTGACTGATTTTTAGTTTATTTTGAGGATTTATTAAGGTTGGACTAAAGGGGATCGTATCGAGTATTATTTTGAAGGAGTGATTCGTATACGACTTGGATTTTTTTCTAGTGAAATTAGTTTATAATTGCTAAATTGTATTATAGCTGAAAATTAATAGTATCCAGAGCGAATTAATTTTTACAATTGCAATTGAGATGTATATTAATATTTGAGCGACTTTTTAAATTTCGCGGACAATTTTTTTTAAAGGTAGTAAGAATATAATATTCTAACTTTTTATTTTCTCTAATTTTCAAAATATTATTATTATTATTATTATTATTACTTCTTTATATTATTATTTAAATAAATTGATTTACTTAACTTGATTAAATAAAATGAAAATTATTTGAAAAAGAAATACCACGACACTTTTAATGTTTAAAGGCCTGGGTTCGATAAAATGGTAAAATAAATAAATAAATAACCAAATTAATATAATATGTGGATAATTTGGTAAAAATGAAAATAAATAAAATGAGATATCTTTAAACAGGAGAACACGTGGTTGATGGAAGATAAGATTGATGGCTTGTTCCACGTGGCAAATTTTGACAACCACCAGTCATTTCATTTACTTAATTATTATTTTATTATATATATTGAGAAAATAAATAAAATGGTTATACATATATAACAGGTTGGCTGCCTTCTCAATATACAGCCACTATCCTTCAATTTTTCTCATTCTAGTTGTACGGAAGCTTTGCACCGAAGCTTAATAACGGACGAAATATGAGTCTACAGTCTTCCATTAGTAATAAAAAGGTTTATAATTTACAGTCGATTCAAAAAAGAAGGATATGAAATAGGTGAGTGTTATTATTTTCTTAAATATCGTATTAAATTTATGTATTAAATTTTGAGAATAATTTTAAGACATGTATAATTTATCAGTTACTTATTTTGAATTTGTTGGCATCCGTTGTGCACAATTATCATTTATTGATTTCGGATACCTTTTCCATCCATTGAACACGTGCATCAAATTATTTGTTGAATCGGTTGCATGTGTCGGTCCCTGTCCCATGGTGGTTTATACCAGTTGAGCGAGCAGAGGGCTACGTCAGGTCCCGGTATAAGATATTGAGTATAACATTGTGCAGTATGATCAGGAGTTGATTGTACTATACGAATGTCTGATCTAAGTTCATGTACTGCAGCATGACTGTTTACAATGTTATAATGTAGAGACTGACGATTCTATTTATGGGGAGATAAGGAAGAGCGATTCTCATCGCTAGCGTGCTCGTTTATATGAAAGTTAAAGGACTGATGTCCTTGTTATTGATTATCTTGAAATGCATACTCATATTGCATATTGTTACACAAATAGTCTTTTTAGATCTCTGATTAAGACTAGAGTCTCAATTCTTAATGTGCTCAACCAATATATTTATCCCCTAATTCTTTGACTATTCAAATTTATGTTAGCACCTCTTGTAAGTAACAATACTAGACAACATGTAATAACCATTATCAGGTTTTAACTTAAACGATAAGACAACATAAACTAACAAAAGATAAATGAGTTAGAGAAAAGAATAAGTTAATACGAATCAATTTATATTTGCCTTTAAATAATTAGCATATAGAATATTGCCTTTCATAATATGATATTTCAATTATGAATACTTTTAAGACACGTCATATGGACTCTTTGGTTGATCATTTTTATGTATTCAACCCAGTATGGTCACCGGAATTTGTAACTAGAATATACTAAACATAGATGTGGTACAGTTGACAAGCTGTTAGTGCCAAAGGAGCTCTCATTTTGACTGAAGAATGGTTCATGTATGTCATTCATCATTTCCTCAATTGAGGAAAAAAATGCTCGTTAATTCAGATAAATGAAGTTAGAAAGTCTAGTAGTCTTCTTATCACCACAAGAAACAGCCTAAGCATGTAGCAACACTTAGACATATAATCTCAAAGGAACTATAAAATTACAACAAAAGAGCATCATGTTGCATTTATATGGCTAACTTCTACTCTATGCAAAATATGAAAATAA
>JAUEJK010162330.1:0-10923 GCA_032274865.1 Eryngium alpinum
CGTTTTATCCTGGGAGGCAGACGTCAGATACTGCGGTAGATGGCGAATCTGCTTTAAGGAGACTTTGCGAAGGACTCGGTATCGAAAAACCCTAATCGGGTATTCCAGGTTTTTTATTATTATACAGTTGTCTTTAATATTGTCTTTAATTTCCTTCTGCTTCATCTCCTTCTCTTTAAGTTTCTACACAATATTAATTTGCTTGTTTGTTTGCTTTGCCTGCGGATTAACTCTGTTTTGTAGGATCTAACAGCATATATGTGCATTATATAGGTAGAACAGCTCGAGAAGAAAAATCACACACACATACATGTATGTATGTATCTGTTGTTGATGAAATTACTCACCCAGTTTTGCATCTCTTGATTTTCCTTCTCCAGCTGTTCTACCTATATAATGCACACATATATTAACTTTTGGAATCCATATATATATATATATGACCACTAACTTCACAAATAATTAGCTCAACAAATTATAAGTTTGTGTATATATATGTGTTTATATTTATATATAGTCCATCTGCTGGTGAAACAGCTCACACTGTAGCATGCATATTTGTAAAGTTTGTTAATCAAACTTAAATCATTGAAGTCAACACACACATATATATATATATATATACCTTTCTGGAGCGGACCTTGTTGATGGAGTGTTGAAGCTGTTGTTCAAGAACATCTAATTCCTCAAGTTGCAAAACTGAGCTCAAGTCATCTCCCTTGTAGCGTTGAAGACTCATTTGCAGGTTCAATGTTTCCTTCTTTATTCTGCTCACTTCATTATGCATTTCTTCCTGATCACAAATATATATATATACACACATATACATATATATTGATATCACTTCCTTATATAATTGAAAACCATATGGAATTGGTCCAAGTGCTCATATATAGTAGTTACAAGACTTTACATGATGGCAAGATTATATGTGTGTGTGTGTCATTTTAATTAATTAGTACCCGAGTATTATGCTCAGAGATCCTACTTCCGGTGCTCTTGAGGTACCTTTCTATCAAGTGTCCCATGCTGCATAACCATAAAATTTTCAAAGTCCAAATTAAACTACTAAATTAACCTAATCAAGAAAATTAAACATATATACATATATATATATATACACACACATACACACAAACCAAGAAAAAGAAAAAAAATGAAGTATATAGCAGTTTATAAACTGTGTCATCTTAATTATCATTTACATTATGTATGATATACTCTTATTTAATCATCTTTATCACAAACAAAATTGATTACACTGCCTCCTAATTTATTTCTTTTTAGCTTCTAAAAATGTTGACATTAACATTTCTCACATATAAATTGGGCTTTCATATTTTCAATATTGTAACACATGATAAAAACACACACAACTCAAGACTAGATCTTTTACTACTACAAATAAAATATCCAAAACATTAAAACTACGAAGATAAAAAAAAATGCAACTGATGGCAGAGAAGATCTGAATTCAGATGCAATTAATTTGAGAAGAAAATATCAAAAATCAATCTCAACAAATAAATTTGTAAAATAATATGTGTGTGAGAAAGAGACCTGAGGGGGGAAGAGCAGTAGTTGAACAATTTGCCCCTGTTAGAGAAAACAATGAGGCCAATCTGAGCATCACAAAGAACAGAAAGTTCATGTGTTTTCTTGAACAATCCGGCTCGTCTTTTCGAGAAAGTAACTTGTCTGCTCGTATTGTTCTCAATCCTCTTCACTTCTATCCTTCCTCTTCCCATTTCATCAATTATCACCTACCAAATTTCATGTAATTAACAAAATTTACTGCTTCAAGTTAATAAAAAGGAAAGAGGCAAATGAACTTAAAAAGAATATATAGCATATCAATATGCATAGCCTTAATTTATATCCATACGTGTGTGTGTGTTTTCTATGGTGCAGAAGTAGAAATGAAGAAGAAGAGGAACAGAAAGATGGAAGAAAGAACAAAGCTTTACCTAGTAACCTTTTTTCTGAGATTATACCGGTACCCTTGTTCAGTTTTAGGGCATGTATATATATATATATATATATATATATTATATTGATATTTGTGTATGTATACAAATATTACATACATATGCAGCAGAGAATAAACATTTATACATATGTATGTAGATATACATGGTAGGGTACTGTGATCTGTGCAAATTTATTGATTAGGTCGGCTATGTAATAAGAACTTGTAATTAACTCTTTGACTAGTATTGTTATAGTTAGATGTTAATTTTTTTGTTACAAATAGTTGTAACCATATATTTTATTTAAGTTCTACTATAAGTATAAAACACTTTTATTTTAGTGTAAATCTGTCAATGGTAAGAAACTTAATTACTTAATTTTTACAACAAGTGAATTGTATATTTTAAAGAAAATTTATTTTTACTCCGTGTTTATGTTTTATAATCATGTACTGTCACTTGATTTCAGTCTTTAAAATTTGTTATATTATTTGTAATACTCTATATATATAAATTTCAAAATTAGAAACATTTATTATTAAAAATTATATTTTGATCAATGAATTGTTAGCTGTTGAAATTTAGTCACATTTGGTGTCAATTTGTTACAGTCTAGTGATGAGCAACAATTTTTGTGAATATGAATACTTAGGCAACTGATAAATGGCTAGAAACATAAGAATATACATATATACATTATTTATATTTATATAAAAAGAAAAAGAGTGGTGTTGACGTATAACCACCGGTACTGCATAGATTAGCAGCTGTTTCCTGAATGCTCATGAGTATTGCCAATTGTAGATTACTATAACAGTGACCATAATGTTTAAGGTTTCCTAATTATGGAAAGTTTACAGAATTAGGTTGAAACTCACATGTATTTGACAGTGTTTTATGGCCCCATAAAAAATACTAGTAAACTCATTAATTGCATGTTTCAAATTCAATACTACTGTATCTTCCAAATTCAGAGAATGTAAATTCACAGAGCTTGTATACCAGTATAATACATAATTAGTAAAGAGGAAGCCAAAGGTACTTTGAATTCAACCCATCTAGTCCATTTTATTTATGTGGGTAAAACTAAGTATTTATTATAGTATCTGCTTTAACTTAACTATTATTATTCAACCTATAGGCAGTAACCAACTTGACTTTTTCACCCAACTGCTCTGTCAAAATATTTACTGTCAAAGATAGCTTGCAGGTTTGTAGTCTAATTTGTAGAAGAGGTGGTTTTAAGTTTTTATAAACCAACTTTAAGCTCATCCAAACAGCTCAACTTAAAGTGAGAAAACCACTTATAAAAAAAAGCTTGAAAAAAAAGCACTAAATATGTGTTTTTTTTTCAACATATAAGCTGCAGCCACTTATCAGACATTGCCGAACATGCGCAACTCAATAGAGTACGGAGAACAATTTATATGAAAAGTATTAGATTTATTGTAGATATTTGATTGATTTATTGATTTGTCACAGATAAGTTAGCAAGTCCATAAATCAGTGATGATAAGTTAAAAGTTGGTCATAAATTAGAATTTAACTCATATAAGTTATTTTAATAAAACAATATTATCTTTCTTGGACAAATAACCGTCCTACCCTAAACTATTATAAAATACTAATTCTTTTCATATTCTTATAATGAATATTCGTTTCTCATTAATAAATAGTACAAGCATGAACCCGTGTAAAATATGGTCGGTTATATAATTTATAAATTTTTATTATATAATTATGAGAGGAAGAATTAATATTTAAGTAGGATATTATTTCTTATGTAATTAGAATTATGAGAGGAAGAATTAATATTTAAGTAGGACATTATTTCTTATTTAATTAGAATTATGATTTATTTTTAAATATCAAAATACTTAATACTTAATAAAACATTAATAATAATATATAAGTAAGAGAGAAAGACTTTATATTTTAATTGGAATTATGGGTAAAAGACTTAATATTTATGTAGGACATTACTTCTTATTTAATTAAAATTATGATTTATTTTGAAATATCAAATCACTTAATAATACATAAATATTAATGAAGAAGTGACGACAATGACAACAATAACGATAAATTGTCCTTAGTTTTGCTTTAATAATAAGGTATAGATATAAGTCCCCTTTATGTGTGAGCTATTTTTATCCAGGAGGTGGTGAGTTAATTTTAATTTTATTACCTATTTTTAATTATTTATTAAATGATTTACGGCTGGAATTTAAATACTTCACGATACACAATGTAGCGGGAGCTATGTTTTTACTAAACAACTGCTACATAATGTAGCGAGAGTTTTATATACAGTGTATAATAGCAACATAATGTAGTAAAGAAGGTTTTATGTATATTATGTAAAGGGTGTTCCACTTACCTTAAAATAAATTATTCATCATTAAAGTTTTTAAAAATATA
This sequence comes from Eryngium alpinum, assembly GCA_032274865.1. Classification (NCBI taxonomy): domain Eukaryota; kingdom Viridiplantae; phylum Streptophyta; class Magnoliopsida; order Apiales; family Apiaceae; genus Eryngium; species Eryngium alpinum. The sequence continues at coordinate 4,392 of JAUEJK010162330.1, forward strand.
AATTCAATATAATTTAAAAGTTGAAAGTTAGGATTGACCGTTTTATAAAATTTAAAGTTATAAATTAGTTATATGTTGAAATGATTTTTTCAACAAATACGTAATAAATAACTTATAAGCTAGGTTTCATATAACTAACTTATATTGGACCCCAAACACCCTCGTAGTGGGGTTGAACAAGAATTATTAAGTTTAATATATTATTGTTATATTATTTAATTTAATTTAATTTATTTTAATATTTTAAATCTTTTATTTATGTATATTTTATTAAGAAATTCGGAAGAATTTAAGGTTGGAGGTTAGAGTTAGGGGTTAAAGATTAGGGGTTAGGGGTAACTGTGAGGAATAATGTTATAATAATGATGATGATGTCCATATAATAAATTGTTCAATACTTGTATAGAATTTATAAGAGCAAAAAGATAGAATAAAATTCGGTTGGAGAAAATATCTCCATCAGGGGAGAAATCATCAGGCAACAAAATAAAGCTTTAGGGGACAAACTTACCTGTCAGGGGAGAAGTATCCTTCAGGGGAGCTAAATGCATCAGGTTACAAAACAGCTTTAGGGGAGCAAAGTCCAACATCAGGGAATGAGATATGATTAGGGGACTTTTAGTGCTTTTGCCAGCTGTAGCATCAGGATTGATTCTGATGATGGAGCCTCAATTTTGTTATCAAAATTGCAGAATTTGGAAGGATGCTGGTGGTTCAGAATACAGGTGCCAAATTGTGCTTAGCCAAACAAGGAAAGAAAGGATATAGAGTGCAGTGTGTCAATATCAAGTGGTCCACACTAAAAGACAAATTTGGTAGACAAAGGAGCATGCTGTGCACATGTCAGGGGAGGAATTTGTAGCTTTCTTTTCTTATATAATAACACCATTGTATTCTGATTAAGTAGTGATTTTAATTGATAGAAATTCTAAGAGAGAAAAAAGTTTTATATTGAGTGAAATACAGAGAGTTTTGTAGCTTTCTTAGAATTGTTTTTAAAGCTGTTTTTGTAACAGATTATAGCTAGGAAAGCAAATTTGCTCTTCCTAGAATATCTTCAAAGTTTTAATGAGAATTAAGCTTTGATATTTTGGTGTTCTTATTTCTGCAGAATTTCTTCTTACTGTTATTCATATAAGTTTTTATTTGATTGTGAGTTGCTAAGAAAAACCTAAAAGTTGTTAAGAATTATATTCACCTCCCCTCTCCAATTCTCTTGAGCAGATTTATTCTTTGTAACAATTGGTATCAGAGCAGGAAGTTAAAGCAAGTGTTGATATTCATTAATTAGATTTTTGAGTGACAATCTACATTTAGATGAATTCCTAATGAATCATTCATTATTAGCCAAATCATTGATATAAAGAATATCCAAATACCAAATACGCCTTCTATATAACTTCTGCGAAGCGGAAGAAGCTCATGGAAAGGTCAAGTAAAGAACTTGTTCTTCCGCCGTAAAGAAATCTTCCAAGAATCCCGAGCCCGATCTTTTCAAAAAAACACGTACAGTACTAAAGGCAAATATTTATTCCTGGAAGCAAATTATGTTTATCCATCTCTCTTCTATTGATGATGACTATGTTCATTATCTTGAGAATGGACATGAGGTTCCTAATAAGCTAGTTTTGGAGCAAGTTGTTGATGTAATGACTATTCATCAACACTTGGTGGTGAAAACTAGAGAATAGATGACTGTTGAAGAGAGAGAGAAAGTAAGTAAGGATATGAAGATCATTGCAATCCTCTATTAAGGATTCGATGATGACATGTTAAATAATATGATGAATTTGAAAACCTCTAAGGAAGTTTGGGATACCGTTGAGGTAATATTTGATGGTACAGCTGCTGTGAGGGAAAATAAACTCCAAATGTTGATCTAAAACTATGAATGGTTTCTGCACAAGAGTGGTGAAACTCTTGGTGATATTTTCAACAAATTCAACAGGTTGATTAATGATCTTAAAGCTCATGGCAAAGAGTATGAAATAAAGGACATAAACAATAAGTTTATGAGAGCTCTTCCACCTGGTTGGGAAGCCAAGATCTTAGCCATAAGAGAAGTAAGAGATTTGAAGATCATGACTCTTGAGGATTTGTATGGAAATCTGTAAACCTAAGAAATGGAGATGAAGCAAAAGCAAGACATGATGAATGATTCCAAGAAAATCAAATCTGTTGCACTGATGGCTTAAAGGAAATACAACCCTGATTTGGAACCTAGTTCCCAGATGAATAATCCATCAGGGGACAAGTGGAATGAAGAATCAGGGGATGAAGATGATGAGGAAGAAAAAAGTGATTCTGAATGCTATACTATTGCTAAGCTTGAGAATATGGATGATGAGTCTGTTGCTTATCTTCCAAGGAGATTTTCAAGACTGAAGCTGGGGAAACCAATGAGAGGAAAGAATCCATTTGTGAAGGGATCTAGTGATAACAAGAACATGGTGGATAAATCAAAGATAAAGTGCTTTAAATGCAATGTTCTTGGTCATTTTGCAAGTGAGTGTAGATCAAAGGAAAGCTTCAAAGGGAAAGGCCAATCAAATGATGCTGAAAATAAGTACTTTGATTTGTTGAACTCCAAGAAGAAAGGAAAAACTCTCATAACTGAAGGTAAAGAATGGGTAGAAAGTGATGATGATGAGGAAACCATGATGGAGTAAAACAATCTTGCAATGATGGCTACAGAAATAAAGGAAGGTGCTTTCAATAAGAGAAAAGACAAGGGCAATCATCTATGGATTCTTGATAGTGGTTGCTCAAGGCATATGACTGGGGATAAATCTTTGCTTTTGGATTTCTTTGAAAAGGATGGTCCAATCATTTCTTTTGGGGATGATAGTAAAGGATTTACTCTTGGTTATGGTATGGTAGGAAGTGGAGATTTTTGTTTTGAAGGTGTAGCTCTTGTTGATGGCCTCAAGCATAATTTGCTAAGTGTCAGTCAACTAGGAGACAAAGGTTTTCTCACTGTGTTTACAAGTGATGGTTTCAAAATAAAGGATCAGGGGAGTGGAAAGGAAGTTCTTTCTGGAGTTATAAAAGGCAATATTTATGTTGCTGATCTTAATTCTACTTGTGGTGAGACTTGTTTATATAGCAAAGCTTCATCTGAGGATAGTTGGATGTGGCATAAGAAGTTATATCATCTTAATTTCAAGTCAATGAATTCTTTCGTAAAAAGGGATCTTGTTTCTGGGATTCATCAGTTGGAATTTTGTTAAAATAGCTTATGTGGAGTTTGCCAGCAAGGGAAGCAAAGAAAGACTTCTTTTCTAAGCAAGATTAGATTCATTTCAAAGTAGCGAATAGAATTACTCCGCATGGATTTATTTGGTCCTGTGAATGTAATGTCAGTTGGAAAGAAAAGATATTATCTAGTGATTGTTGATGAATTTTCAAGATATACTTGGGTGAAGTTTGAACACTCCAAGGATGAAGTAGCTCAACAAATCATGGAGCATGTGAAGCAAATTCAAACTAAATCTAGTTTGAAAGTGAAGTGTATAAGGAGTGATAATGGGACAAAATTTAAGAATTTTGTGGTCAATGAATTTTGTGTTAATGAAGGAATAAAGCATAGTTTTCTGCTCCAAGAACTCCTCAACAAAATGGAGTTGTAGAAAGCAAAAATAGAACCTTAATTGAAGCTGTTAGAACTATATTGTATGAAGTAAAAATCCTAACATATTTCTTGGCTGAAGCAATCATGACTGCATGCTTTACTCATAATAGATCATTGATTACAAAAGCTCATAACAAGACCTCTTATGAAATCATGAATAGAAGGAAGCCAAACATTAAGTTTTTTCATGTGTTTGGATGCAAATGCTTTGTCTTGAGAAATTTTGGAGAGAAGACTGGAAAGTTTGACTCTAAAGCTGATGAAGGAATTTTTCTTGGTTATTCCTTGACTTCAAAAGCTTATAGAGTTTACTTATTCAGGTTGCAAATTGTTATTGAGTCCATTCATGTTTCTTTTGATGATCATATAATGTATGGACTTCAAGATGAAGGTTTTTATGAGGTGTTAAGGTTTAAAAACGAAGATCTTGATGATAATGATGATGAAGATGCATAGGGAAATACTCATGAAGTTACTACTTTCAATCCCATCCTTAATGTTGAAGTAAATTCTGGAGAAAATGAAAGTAGAAATGTAGCGTTGTCTTCACGGGAGAATTCTGCATCAGGGGAGAATAGAGCATCATGGGAGATTCCATCTGGAAACAATTCCTCACCTGATGCTAGCAACAAGGGGAGATTTTGAAGGGAATCTAAGAAATGATTTAAGGGGAGTTTCTGCAAGTCCAAGAAGAGAAAGGGCAAGGAGCAAGAATGTTTAGTCTAGGGATCATCCAAGAGAGTTAATAATTGGCAATCCTTCTTCAAGAGTTCAAATAAGAAGTGTTACAGCAAATGAATGCTTGTTTGCTTGCTTTCTTTCTTTCTCAAATGGAGCCAAAGGTTGTAGAAGAAGCTATTGGTGATGCAGATTGGATTCTAGCTATGCAGGATGAGCTCAATCAATTTAAGAGAAATGAAGTTTGGAAACTGGTGCCCAAGCCTAGGGGAAGAGTTATTATTGGAACAAAATGGGTATTCACAAATAAGCTTAATGAATCAGGGGTGGTAACAAGGAATAAAGCAAGACTTGTTGCCAAAGGTTATCTTGAAGAATAAGGAATTGATTTTGATGAAACCTTTGCTCCTGTATCAAGATTGGAAGCTATGAGGATTTTTCTTGCATATGCAGCTCATTCTGAGTTTAAAGTTTTTCAAATGGATGTTAAGAGTACTTTTCTCAATGGCAAGCTTGAGGAAGAAGTTTATGTTCAACAACCTCCAGGTTTTGAGAATGCCAAGCTGCCAAATCATGTCTACAAGCTTGTGAAAGCTTTGTATGGATTGAAGCAAGTTACTAGAGCTTGGTATGATACCTTAGCTAAGTTCTTAATTGAGAATGGCTTTTCAAAAGGTGTTGTAGATAAGACTTTGTTTTTCAGGAAGCACAAAGGCCACATAATCTTAGTGCAAATCTATGTGGATGATATTATCTTTGGTTCAACTGATAAAGGTCTTTGTGAAAGATTTTCTAAGCTCATGCAAGGGAAATTTGAGATGAGCATGATGAGAGAGTTGTCTTATTTTCTTGGGTTGCAAATTAAGAAGTCCCCTGATGGCATCTTTATCCATCAAGGGAAGTATGCCAAGGAGTTGCTCAAGAAATTTGATATGCTTGATTGTAAGGTTGCAAAGACTCCAACGTCCACATCTTTGAAGATGTATCCAGAATTCCAGATAAAGATTGCAAGGATGTTGATCCTAAGGAATATAGAAGAATTATTGGATCACTTCTATGCTTGACTGCAAGCAGACCTGACATTATGTTTGCTACTTGTTTATGTGCCAGGTATCAAGCAAATCCAAAGGAATCACATCTAGTTGGAACCAAAAGAATCCTAAGATTCATAAAGGGAACTTTATGCGCACTTTGGGTTGTGGTATCCAATGGGAAATGGATTTGATCTTGTTGGTTATTCTGATGCTGACTATGGTGGTTGTAGAATTGATAGAAAAAGCACAACTGGTAGCTATCAATTTCTTGGAGGAAGATTGGTTTCTTGGTTTAGTAAGAAGCATCATTTAATCTCCACATCAACTGCAGAAGCTTAATACATTGTAGTTGGAAGTTGTTGTTCCCATATTTTGTGGATAAAAAATCAACTTCAAGAATATAGATTCATATTCAAAGGGATTCCAATCTTCTGTGACAACACCAGTGCCATAGCCATTGCTGAAAATCCAGTGCAACATTCAAAGACCAAACATATTGACATCATGTATCACTTCATAGGAGAGTATGTTTTAAATGGCACAATTGAACTGCATTTTGTTACAACAAATGAACAGATTGCATATATATATATATACACCAAAGCTCTTAATGAAGGAACCTTCAATAGGTTGGTAGGTCAGTTAGGAATGATAAACATGAATTCTTGAAAGTCAAGGTTGGAAAGTTATTTGATAAAATGTTTGATGACCTGATCAAGGGTAATAATAGTGGTGCCCCTGTGAATAAATCTGTTGCCGTTAATCCTCCATTCAACAGAGGGATTGGTAGTAGTACCTTGAAGTGCTTTAACTGCTAAGAAGTGGGGCATCATGCATCTGAATGTATGAAATCTAGTAAAAGGGTTATGATAATGGAGGAACACGGTGTTATGATAAATGAAGAAGAGGATTCTGAATACTCGAGACCCCCAGAATTCGACAAAGGTGATGAAGAAATTGCTTCGGGTGATGAGAGATTTAATATGATGTTAGGGAGAACTTGCCTAACCCCAAAGGTCCCAGATGATTCAGAGTGGCTGTGAAGTAATATATTTCAGTTAACTTGTACAATAATGGGAAAAGTTTGTCATTTGTGATTGATGCAGGAAGTTGTTGTGTGTAAACACTTACCTATATTTTCCTCACCCACCATTCCTTTCTATTTGTCAAACACCACCAACTCCTCCCA
>JAUEJK010162439.1:0-17319 GCA_032274865.1 Eryngium alpinum
ATAAGAGAGCTCGGATCGAATCGGTATTGATATACCGATTCGATCCGAGCTCTTGGAATTTGAATAAGTTCGGCAGCATATCTTGGGAATGTAAAATTAGCTTTACATTTGAAGTATTTAATGAGGTCGTAAATTTTTTCAGCTAAGAATACTTTTTAGCCAAAGAAATGACATCACATTTCTCAACTGAAGATACTCTAATATGAAAAGATGGAAGAGAAATTGTGGCCCTTAAATCTTAATAAATCAGCCACCAAGTTGTATGTGCTCTATATCATACTAAATAGATAAAGAGAGTTTTTCATTTATCCTATATAGCAGGATGCTCATATAGATACTCTGGAACTTGAACCAACCACAACTTCTACATGTCCCTCAAGTAAACAAAACAAGTACCCACTGAATCTCCGATATAGACCTATAGATTCTTCTTGTCATTGTTGCATTTCTTTAGGATATCGTTCACATTGGAGACTATAGGATATCGTTCACAATGGAGACCGAACATTTTGAATTATTTGCCCATGGATGCAGATTCTTCATATGTAAACTCATCCGCACACAATCAGAGCACTTAAATCCACTGCTCAACATAAAAATACAGAAATTTCTAAACACAAAAAAGAACCGGTTGCTATATAAGACCTAGGTAATAAAATGCCTATGAAGGAAATATGCATATTAATAGCTATCATATGGTTGATGATTGTAAGTAACACAAGCAAAGCAAAATGTCAGAAGCCCTTTTACATATATATTCATCTATAATTATATATATATATATATATATATATATATATCATAAAAAGATAGGGAACCACAATTGGTGAATTTAACTATAAATGGATAGTACAAAATTAAAAAAATAAAAATAAAAATTATCATGCTTTAAAAAACCGAGTCTTCTTACTACTATACATAAAAAATATTATAAAGAAAATGAAGCAGATGTATAGAAGCCAACATGGGACTACCATTTGACTTAGAGTGGGTCCTCCGTCTATGATCTTGGAAGCGCATCTGGTCTCTTATGTTTCCGGTTGGATTTAATGGTATGCAGTATAAGTGGGTTTCTGGTTGATGTTAATGGTATGCAGTATAAGTGGACGTCATTACATGAACACTAATGTTACTCGAAAGAGAGGTACATGCATGGCCATATCACAACAATTCGTAACCCTTTTGTAATATTATAAATACTGAAGGATTCCCTTTATACTAATTCCTAGACTGGATAATATTCAAAAGATTTAACTTTTCAAAGGATATTGTTATAGGGAGACTCAGATTGAAAGTGATAGTTAGGACAGCAGAATGGTAACAATTAACATAATATGATTGTTTTAAACTTAAATATTTTTTAAAACTAAAAAAAGAAAAGATGAGCCGGACCATACAGGGCTGCAAGATATGGTATTTACAAACCAAACATGTATAAAGATAGACGGTGACATCAACAGACTATATACCAAGGAACGTGCACTTAAAAAAAAGAGTTACAAATGAACAAGTTATTCTAGCTTTATTCGCAGGGGAGAAAAAAAAACTTGATGTTCAATAGTCCAAAATAAAAAAGGGACATACCTGATGATTTCACCACACCAACAATACGAAAGAACAGGGACATTTTTCCTCCAATTTTTCATCCCCTGTTATGCTCTGGGAAAACCCTGGGCAACCATCTTGGAGGACAAGACGTTCCCCGGCACACTTTATATCTTCAAATACACCCCCCTTGAGTACCCCAGAGTCAATCACCCTTTTGTTTGCCTTCCTCTCAGTGCCTGATAGTTGCTCAAGTGATCCACTCAAATTCTAATACTGAAAGTTATCTTCTGCAAAATCAATTTGGGGGTATTACTATTTCAAAAATCGAAATCATTTTATACTAAGAGTATAAGATCCTATCAGTGGCACTCCTCAACACTTTAAGGTAGGATGCTGTTATCCATCAAAATTCATTTTTCGAAACTATACTTCCCGGAAATGAAATCATGAAAAAATAAATATAGGGCAGTGAATGTTAATACTAAATCAAAATAAGTAAATTACTTGTAATACATGTAGACCCCAAACATTAAATCTTTAGATTTTTATTTTCCATTAGCATAATTATAGAAGAGGACCTAAACTTTCGTAACAATAAGCGAAATAATAGTTGTGATACCTTTGGAAGCATGTTCGGTTGAGGTTCATGTGCCATTGCATCCTTCAGGTTACTTGCTTGATTCTAAGTTGCCTGCCGCATCACTTGTATCATCATCTTGCTCTTCCTCTTCCTCTTCTTCTTCCTCTTCATTTTCATCTTCATCTTCTTCTTGTCCTTGTGATTCATCAGTCATCTCCTGATTATGATCTCCATAAATCTTGACGTCTGAAGGTGCTGTTATTCGCAAGGACGTGAATCTCTCCATGTAGGGGCACCCATACAGATTAATGAACTGTAATGCTGGCATATTGAAAGTATAAGTTGCACTGCTACTAAAACTTCTGAGTCTTGGTAACCTTTCCAGTGTAATATGTTTCAGCAGAGGTAACGAAATCATCTCCTCACTCACTCCTGGAGTTGCGTCAACCATTTCATCCTCCACAATTTCTTGCAACAAACTGCACTCTGACACATTTAACATACAGAGGTTTTGGAGATTTCTTAAGGCAGATTGTGTGAAAAGAGATGTGATCTGTCCGCATCCAGTAATATCCACGTTATCCAATGCGGGCATATAGCAAGCAGAGATTCCAATGTTTTGGAGATTCGGTAAATTGGAAAGATTAAGAGATTGTAAGTGAAGGAGTGAAATAAGAGTGTTGTGATCATTAGTACCATCATCATCCCTTGCATCTTCCTCCTTCTTAACTATCTCTTTCAACAAACTGCAGTCTTGAACTTTTAATCTACGGAGTTGATGCAAGCTTCTGAAGACAGAGGTTGTTAAAAGAGTAGAGATTTCTGGAATGTTAAAAACTACAAGGTCCTTTAATGTATTGAAGGTTTGAGAACCCTCAAACAATGAGTTTCCAGGCCACCAACAATTATTCAGTTCCAGTTGTTCAAGATTTTGTAACTGAAGTTTCAGTTGAGATGGAAGAAGGTGTGGTTGTTTAGATAATAGGGAGAGTCTCTTGAGTTTTGAATAGAGATAGTGGTCGCTTTCCCCCTCTATCTCCTCTAACAAATCATTTGTATTATTCACATCCATTATAGGTAACCTTGTAATGTTGCCGAATGTAACCTACATTTTTCATAATTATTAAACAGTTAAACATTTAATATCTTTTGGGCAATAATTGAACTAATAAATTTAAATTAATTATTTTCCTATGCTAAATAATATACATATATATACCTACCTATATCTGTATCTATATATATATCTATACCAGATAAATAAATATACCAGATAAATAAAGAATAGTGTCAGTAATTTATTAATTTTAAAAAATTTAAAATAAAAGATAATATTCTATTTCTATTAGTATTAAGATTTATTGAATCATATTCATATTTTTTTTATTATAACTAGAATTTAACTAGAATTTATAAATTTTATTCAAATTGATAAGTATGTTTATTAAAAGATATTATTAGAGTTTTTTTAATATAATAGAATTTATAATCGAATTTACCTATTTAGAAAAAATAATTAAGTATCATAATTGTAATATATATGCTAATTTAGTAATAATTAAATAAGATATAAAGCTTATAAATTGAATATGAAAAATGAAAACGAGTAGGACATACTTTTTTTCTGCAGATGCGTGTGAGGTTTGGTAGACCGTTCAGAATCAAGGTTTTCAGATTGGGGAAACAAATGATTTCCTGCTGATCATCATCATCAGTGCTCTCCTCTACCCTTATTATTTCTTCAATCGGACAGCTCTGTATCTCAAGTCTATGCAATTGGAGGAGACATTTTGCAACACTATATGAGAACACGTATTTCAATTCGGAGCAATCCTGTATCACTAGAGAAGTTAAATTAGTGAAACATTGAAGCTGTTGATTTCTCCCCTTCTCCCACCTTGCCACATGCTCCATCTCACCACAATCCGAAATTGTCAATTCCTTCAACTTAGCAAATGCTTCTCCCATTATGCTGTCACTAAAACCATTAATTGGCAATCCAGTAACCTCCTCAAGGTCTACTATCTCGGCTCTCTCCACCAGCGGCATCCACCAACTTTCTATATGTATTCCCTCAAAGGCTACTTTTTTCCTTCCTAGAAGCTTCTTTTCTGCAAACTTAAATAGTTTCCAAGGTCCTGCATCTATACTAAATTCAACTAGGTTAGAGAAGATATCGCTATCTGGAAAATGCCACAATTTCCTTAACACAATCGCTAAATTTCTTAAACATCCTAACTGACTTATCTCCCAACATATAGATTTGTCATCATCACCCCTATCTTTAAATCCACTGGGAACAATCAGTTCTTCTAGGCTTGATAGCCTAGATATGGCCTTCTCCGCTATTTTTATCTCACCATAATAATCAAATATCTCTAGCTTCCTAAGATACTCCAGTTCAGGTAAATCTACCGGACTGGGAAGATCACAACGCTGGATACTCAGTATTTCTAGATTTCTAGAAACAGAGCTTATGAATGGTTGACTGATTTTGCAACCTACTAAGATCAGCACTCTGAGTCTCTTTAAGTCATGAATAGTTAATTGGTGATCAAAGAGAAACTCACCTCTACCTCCTATGAGTAGCAGTACTTTAATGTTCACAAAAGCATCGAAGAACCCACTTGAGAGTTGTTGACTCATGTGTTTGTTTGATTGCAGCCACAAGGTATGCAAATCTGGGTAAACCAGATCATCAGGAAATCCTACATTTTCTCCCTCCAGATCTAAACACAATAATCTTCTGGTAGGATATTCCTCATTATCCGGCAACCGTGATCTGCATCTTACAGACAAAAACGCATATGCTGGATCTCTTGTAGCTATGGATCTTGCTACATCCCTGATGATGTCATGCAGTTTGACATTGTCATCATCTCTTCCTTGGAGCAAAAGAGAAGCTGATTTCAGACTATCAACCAACCCGCCAATATGCCTTCCACTGCCCAACAGCTGAGAACCTCTTGCCATATCGAGCAACATCTTGATATCGATTTCAGCATCTTCCGGGAAGAACGAACAAAGCAGTAGGCACGCCTTTTCACCTTTCGCCAGCTTTTCAAAACTAAGATTGAGACCAGCATATACTTTTGGATCTACTCCATCAATCTCTTGAAATTCACAATTCATGAGTTGATCAAGTGCATCTGTCCAGGAATTTTCAGTCGAATTTTTTAGTGCTCTTCCGACTGCATTGATGATGAGAGGCAGAGCTCCACATTCTTTACACACTTTTTGAGCTAACAATGAATCCTTCAGGGACTCAATTTTTGAAGTGCCAACATTGTTCTTGAACATCTCCCACGCTTCACCATTTCTCAGTGTTGTAATCTGAATAGGATCTTTACAATTGTTATCGAGGCATACTTTTTGCTTCCGAGACGTCAGTAAGATCTTACAACCCTTAGAATTACCATCACCAAAGGGAATCCCAATTTTTTTTAGAGGAATAAGATCCCAGACATCATCTAATATGACTAGAACCTTACCTCAGTTCATCAAACTGCCCTTCAGTTGAGAAGCTCTTTTGACCTCATTATTACTTGGTTCAAGATGACAATTTAAGTGGCCAGAAAGCTGGTCTTGTAATTTTATCACATCAAGCTTCTCACCACCCACGTTCACTCTTGTGACCTTGTCGAAGATCTTCTTGTCCTTGAGTTCATCCCAGGCTTTTTCCATCATTCTGGTTTTCCCAACACCTGCCATCCCGTAGATACCAATTATGGGATAGTCATCGTTATTGACTAGAGCGTTCCAGAGCTTCTCATAAGCCTCTTGTCTCGAACCAAAGCTCTGGTACGAAGTATCAGAGACGGGGACATTATCATCAGGTGCATAATGTGCAATTTCATTAGTCAGCAACTCTATTCCGGAATCAGTGTGTTCAGTGACAGTTTTGGCCAGGTGTGCAGCTTTTCTACCCAGTCTAAAACGGGAGACTGGATTAGGAAGGTGCATAACTTTAAAGCAAGTTGTGGAAGTTGTCTGTCTGTTTAATTCATCCGCCTGAATTTTGACATTTTCAACTTTTCCCTGCCACTCCACCACATGATCTTCAATAATCTTGCCATCATCTTTGGCTTCACCAATTCTTCTCGCAACTCTTCCCTCTTCAATCTTAACTTTCCCAATTTCAGAATTGAGATCGTTCATCAGGCTCTTGTAACAAAGCATGTAACGTAATCCACGAATCGCTCCTTCAACAGTTGCCTCAGAAATTTTGTTTAGAGCAACACCAACACATGGAATATCTTGTAGACCAACCATGATTGTTCTTAATAAAAGTATTTCACCTTTGTTTTTGAATATTTTTGTAAGAAAACCGTAAAAAAGAACAATGAGATGTTAGAAGAAAGATGCAGCTCTAAGTACTAGAAGTGCATATGGGAGGTGAAAACAGAAGATTGTTTAGAAAGAAGAAGTGAAGGTGGAGAAAATATATAGTCAGAAAGTAAAACAAGAAATATATGTCGAACTAAAATTGAGTTATGAGTAGAAAGGATGGATGGAATTGAGGTGACAGTAGAACATATTTATAATAGCCTTTTGTGCACAATCTTTAAATTACTCATATATAAAATTGTAAGCTGAGTTGTCATGTATAATATACAAATAAACCTTGAATTATTCATCTGATTTTCTTGATCAGAATTTACTAGTACTTAACGTGGATATGAATGCATTTTTTGCTGTGCACCATAATTTCTGAAGATAATAAAAAGCTTCTTGATATTAATTTAAATATATAAGAATATTTAATAGTGTATTGTAGCTAAATAAAAAGTTTATTGTACTTTAATTTTTATTTAATCTAACATAACTTTATACAAAAGTTAAATTAAAACAAATACTTCGTACTTTGAGTATTAGGAATCGGAACGCATAATAAAGTAGTCTCATTTCTTATTTCTTTTATTGTGGTTGTGGTAGTTGTGCCCTCACTGTGGCGGGCTAATCAACAATTATCAATAGTTTGAGTGTTTGACCCACAAAATACGCATGGTGTTTCTATTTAATTGTACCCTTACGTCAACTATGTGAGAGATACATAATAAAATTTAACATTTTTCAATTAATAAGTTTAACAACTATTCAAGTTAACATGTGTGACGGAATATAAATAAAATGTTATGACGTTGATTATTTTCAATTTTAAAATAATGTAATTATTTATTTTACTTTAATAGTCATTTTGGTATTCCACTGCATAAAAATGAACAACATGCTTATATATGTATATTATGTATGAAAAACTAATAATATATTTCGATTTTAAAAATTATAATGTTATGTCAAATTTATTAATAATAATAATCTAAACTAAGTATTACAACATTATATTATATAAAAATATTTATTGTATTTTATTTAATATTATAATAGATATATCATATTTTATAATTAAATATTTGATTTTTAGAAAATATACTTTTTATTTAATAAAATATACATGTTATAAGATATATTCAATTTGTTATTGGAATCACCGGCAAATCTAATATCGAGGAAGTTTAGCTTTACTAATAATGAGATTATAAGTTAGAAAATATATTTTAATATTTTTTCTAATTTAGAAATTAATGATTACTAAAATCAAACTCCTCGTTTAACTCTATAGATAAAAATAAAAAGTATTTTTGTGGTATTTATACTTTATCGTATAAATTAAAATACGCAAAGTTAAATATACTAGTTGACTCGAATTAATGTGTTAGGATGCTCTTTTTAATCGTAAAATAATCTCTAATTTTTATAAACAAATAATTAATATATTAATAATTTTAATAAATAAGTCAATTTTTATTCTACCTACTATAATGATAGTATACGTACGTTTTTAATGAATTATAATTTTGTTAAATAAATATATATTTTCAATAGTAAATAAATAGTTTAGATATACATAATATGTTTTTCTTCGAAAGTAAAGAAATATAACTTAAAAAACCAAATTGTTAGAAAGATTATTTTGATAAAAAGTATAACAAATCTACTATTGACTTTGTCATTAACATTAGCGTAGCTGTTAAATTAGAATTATCAATAGTTTGATCCACAAAATACGCATGGTCTTTCTATTTAATTGTACTATTATGTCAACTATGTGAGACGGAATATAAATACAATATTAAGACGTTGATCATTTACAATTTGAAAATAATGTAATTATTTGCTTTACTTTGATAATCATTTTGGTATTCTACTGCATAAAAATGAACGACAAAATAATATATATATATATATAATTTATGTATAACGCATTAATAATATATTTGAATTTTAAAAATTATATAGTTATATCAAATTATTATAATAATAATCTAGACTAAGTGTCGATAATGTGTTATTCCTGGCCCAGTTTTATTTATAATATGGGCTGAATTAATAATAAGTTGATCCAACTTAAATATAGTTATTGGGTTATGAAAGTGGCCCGTAAAGGTATTTAGAGTTATTTTATAATTCAACTCTTTTTTTTTCTTTTTTTTTTGCTAATTGTGTGTATTAAATTTGAAAAAGGTACAAGGTGGAGTCCTATACTCCGGTCGCTTGGCCTAGCCACATAAAGCACAGCTGGTCCAAAGCATGAGAATAAATCGGAAATGTATGAAAATACAATCAATACATTCCACGATAAACAAAATACAATAGAAGACTATAATTCTACTCTTATTATAATTTAAGAGGAAATTCCCCGTAGAAATAGGACTATGTTCCCTATAAATAAGGTAAATTACACAGGTATTTTGGGCTACGCAATATTCATTACCCTTGCTCTCTATACGATTACCCTCATATTGAACAATTATTGATTCTCACGCCAGAGGCGGATCGGGGAGCAAACCTCATCGCATTCGTGTTTTGCAGGTTTATCGGGAGCAGATACTGGATTCTCGGAAGCGGATCCTCCGGATGAAAATATTTATCAACAATTGGCGTCGTCTCTGGGAATCGTATAGAGATTCTTAAAAAATTATAAAAGTTTTCAATATGATTTTCTACAGTTTTTAGGGTAATTTTGATTAGTATGTGGAATAATTACAACGGCGGTGATATTGCTCCGCCGGGAACTGGCGGAAGTGGCGCGATTCTACCGCCGGGAGAGGCGGAATTTCGGGTGGAAGAAAAGGCTAAAAAGTGGATGCAATTAAGCTCGAAAAGATACTGTGATAAGAGGAAATTTATTTTGTTCTTCAAGTTGGTACTCGAATTGAATACTATATAATCCGCTGAAAAATCTTACAAATTTCATGAATTTTACTTAGCGATTTGATTTACAGAAGTTTGGTTTTGATTTGAAAATTTGAATAAAATTGCACAAGATGTTCATGAGGAAGACGAAGATGAGGAGGAGTCGACGATCTATAATTCACGTTATCGGAATGATCCGCCGGTATCTAATCAGAGATTTTCTTATGGTTTTAATCGGTCGATTTCATATTCGAATTCGAATTCGCCTCTATCCAATGGTTTCGAATCAGCTCGGAATCCGGAGATAGAACAATACAGAGCCGAAATCAAGAAGCTTCAGGAATCCGAGGCTGAAATTAGGGCACTGTCAGTCAATTATGCAGCTTTGCTGAAAGAAAAATAGGATTATATATCTCGGTTAAATGAGGAGACCACGACATTAAAACGAAATCTGGCTAGCGAGCAGGCTGCTAGCCGTCGCTATAAAGCTTCTTGAAGAGGCTAAGCCTGAGGTAAAAGAGGAGAAAGAGATAGGAGAACAAGAAACAAGTAGCTTCATAACGTCGGTGTTTTGTGGTATACAGAACCTAGAAATTGTTTTCTAATGCAAGAAGATCTAGAAGATTTTCGTAGATACTCGAATTGATTTTCTCCTCATCTGTTCGAGGAATTGTCTCACAGAGAAATAGCCTTATTTTATCATGGCACACCTGGGTGGTGTTGCGGAAGCACACGCCAGGTTTAAACAATATAAATAATTTAGAAGCGGTCTGAGCATGGTGAAGTTACGTCTATGGATTCATTCTTGTCGGAGTTTTTTCCGGATATATACAGAAACGAGAAAGCTGATTCATTGACAAATCAGTATTGTAAATTTGATAATCAGACATTGACAATGTTTACGTCCTCTTTGTACTTGGCTGCTCTTTTGTCGTCGCTTGTGGCTTCATGGATTACTCGTAAATTGCGTCGAAAAGTTACCATGTTGTTTGGAGGTGCACTGTTTTGTGCCGAAGCTATAGTTAATGCCTTTGCCTAGAATGTCCTCATGCTTGTTATTGGTCGGATTTTGTTTGGTTTAGGTATCAGATTTGCTAATCAGGCAGTGCCGATTTACCTATCTATGATGGCCCCATATAGATACAGAGGAGCCCTTAACATTGTCTTTCAGTTGTCGATCACAGTCGGTATCCTCATAGCAAATGTCTTAAACTACTTCTTTGCTCAAATCAAAGGTGGTTGGGGATGGCGTTTGAGTTTAGGAGGAGTCGTTGTCCCTGCACTAATCATAATCATTGGATCATGTTTTCTTCCCGAAACTCCCAATTCATTGATTGAAAATGGGAAACCAGAAGAAGCTAAAGCACAACTAGTTAGAATCCGCGGTGTTTCTGATGTTTATGATGAGTATATTGATCTTGTCGTAGCTAGTGAGGCGTCTAAGCAAGTGGAACATCCTTGGAAAAACCTCTTACAACGAAAGTATAGGCCACAACTTGTTATGGCATTACTTATTCCATTCTTTCAGCAGATCACTGACATCAATGTGATCATGTTTTATGCCCCGATTTTGTTTAAGACTATTGGATTTGGGAGCAACACCGCTCTTATGTCTGCAGTTATTACTGGTTCAGTGAATATGTTTGCGACTCTGGTGTCTATCTTTACTGTTGACAGGTTAGGTCGAAGATTTCTGTTTCGTTGGGGAGGTATTCAGATGCTGGTTTCTCATATTGCTGTTGCAGTTTTCGTTGGTTCAAAATTTGGGATAAGCGGGGTGGCGAGTAGTTTACCAATTTGGTATGCTATAGTTGTGGTGTTGTTTACATGCATATATGTATCTGCATGGCCTTGGGAACCACTAGGATGGTTGGTGCCTAGTGAAATATGTCCACTCGAAATACGATCAGCTGCGCAGAGTATAACTATTTCAGTTAACATGCTCTTCACCTTTATAATAGCTCAAATCTTCTTAATAATGCTCTGCCACATGGAGTACTTCCTCTTCTTCTTCTTTGCCTTCTGGGCAGCCTTTACAATGTCTACCTCATCTGTACCGACCATGGACATCAGTATTGAGTATATCCTGGGCATAGCCAAAGCTAACTCACGCCGAAGCACTGAATCAGTCACAATTTCATTATTTTTCCCAAGCCCGAGCGGCGATCTCCCCAGGATATACGCAATATACATTCTACAAGGATGTGCAGATAAGTTTACCTTGTTCTATTTTTTCGGTGCACTTTTATACGATTAATAACTTTGCATCTTCATTTATAAATACAATCTTCATTTATAAATACATATATGTTAACACATGCCTATTTTAAGTTCAACCAAACATGTGTGCACTAGTGATATGCAATGAGAGCACCATCAATTAAATATATGTACATTTATAATTTTATATATAAAAGTGTCGACCATATTAGTCGCAACACCCTCATGGATAATCCTTTGCTTTGTTTGTAGGAATTGGATATGATTGTCAGAATGAGGCAAAATGACGTGATTCTTTATCTCACACATAATATATTTGTGTCCAGACTGTCTCGCTCAAATGGAAGGTGCCCAATGGATCAGGGTGGCCACTAGTGGTCCGGAGTCTCATTTTTAACTGTTGTCTACTCTATTCACAGACACTTCACCCAGTTACTTACTATTTAGTGAGTATGGGTACTTGAAATCGAATAAACATGGATCAGAGGGGTCGCAGCAACAGTACTTGATGCAATTACAGTCCCAGCCTCCAGTTCCCTCACAACAGCTTTCAGTGTTGGATAAGCTTATGCTGCTTAAGCATCATCAACAGAAGCATGAAGAGCATCAACAACTATTATGGCAAAAACAATTGCTATCTCAGGTTTTATCAGAATAACAGTCTCATCAGCTCTTCACTGATACATCTCATGGGCAACTACATGGTGCTGGTTTGCTAGATGAGAATGCTTCAGTTGGTCTTACTCGGTTTCAGACATCACATGAGTTACATACCGGGTCGCATAATCAAGTCCCAGTTATGCAAGATGAACATGTTACCAATTTCAAAAATATCCCATCAAGTGTGTCCCAGGTCACCGGCATTGCTGTAGGTTCTGAAGCCTCTTCTGTACATTTACCCCATGAAATGTTTAGAAATGCCATCCATCAAAATAGTTGGGGTGCTAACTTACCAGACCCGGTGGATGACATTCAATCAAATGCATCTTTACTAGTGTCAGCAGGTGTTAATTCATTACATATGTTGCAAGTGGACAATTATCAACAAGAGCACTTTGTGCAGCAAAATTTGAGAACTGATGAGTCTGTCTTAGTTGGAAAATCTAAGGATGCTGGAAGCTATTCATCCATAGAGAGAGCGGTGAAGGCCATGTTTTAAGGAAGAGTTCAAAGAAGAATCACAAGCGGAGGCAGATATTGAGCAACTGGAGAGCAATATTGATTCATGTGAAAGGGAAATAAATTATCTAAAATATGAGCTCCATATAGTTGCAAAAGAATTAGAGATCCGGAATGAGGAAAAGAACATGAGTGTAAGACCCGCAGAAGTTGCAAACAAGCAATACCATGAAAGGGATAAGAAAATAGCTAAGCTAGAAGTGGAGTGCCAGCGGTTGCGTGGTCTTATTAGAAAGAAACTACCTGATCCGGCTGCAATGGCTCAAATGAAACTAGAGGTTGAAAGCTTGGGCAGGGATTATGGAGAAACTCGAGTAAGGCGGTCTCCTGTTAAGCCTCCCACTAGTCCACATATGTCTCATTCGTCCAAATTTTCACTTGACAGTGCACAGAAATACCTGAAAGAGAATGAGTTGCTCACAGAACGTTTATTAGTGATGGATGAAGAAACAAAAATGTTGAAGGAAGTCTTAGCCAAACATAACAGTGAATTGCAAGCTTCTAGGAGTGTTTGTGCCAAGACAATGAGCAAATTACAAAGTCTGGAAGCACAACTGCAAGGGAATAATCATCATAAAAAATATAGCAAAATTAATTGCACAGGTCCCAACTGAAGGTTCTTTAAGTCATAATGCAAGCAATCCACCAAGCTTGACCTCTATGTCAGAAGGTGGAAATGATGATGAACTGAGCTGTTTAGGGTCTTGGACAACCGCATTGATGTCTGAACTCTCTATAAAGAAGGAAAAGATCATTGACAGTCCAGTTAAAGCTGAAAAATCAAACCAGCTAGAACTTATGGATGACTTCTTAGAGATGGAAAAGTTGGCATATTCATCCAGTGAGTCGAATAGAACAGTTTCCGATCTGGATGTATCGAAACACACAAAGTCCGAAGTTGTGATACATGATTTGGCAATAGCCGATACCGCCACAGATTTAGTAATCATGGAGCAGCCGCAGTCCGACGCATTGGAAAGTCAGGATGCATCAAATAATGATCTGTCACCTTGCATGAAGCTTCAAAACAAGCGGAGTATCCCTCTGTAAATGATTCAAGTGGGAGAACAAATGAGAACAAGTCTGGTCAATGACGAGTGGCGCCTCAGGGATCAGCAATTGATGAGTTTGGTGCATTTCAGGACAAGGGTATCATAAATTCTTCATCTCGTCAACAAATGTCAGATGTGCTTTCAAATTTGCGGTCTGGTCCTTTTCCAGGAGCTCCACCCAATGCAGTACCGGGACAGGGCCCTGCTCATTTAAGACAGCAAGGACATGGACATGTCACACCACTTCAAACTCTATATCCCTCTGATCATCTCCAGCAATTTACTTATACAAGACAAGTCAGTCTACTCCATGAGCTATTACTCTCATAGACATTTTTATTCTCATTCTGGTGGCATTCACTTGGAAGTGAGCAAAACTCTTAGTTAGTAGCAAAGCTCTTAGTCAGCAGCAATTGATCAAGGCAAGTCCACAGGGCAGGAACAAGCCGTAAGATGACACAGGAACTTCATCGAGGAAAATATAAACAGATAAGTGTAACTTGTCAAATTTCTATTTCTTCATATATGCCCAACTCATGAGCTAATCAAAGGTGCAGGTTCTTGATCACTCACGTGGTATAGTGCCTTTCTGTTTTTATATATCTATAATTTATTAGAATGTATAATATGTCCATGGAAGGTTTTGGAGTTTTCACAGGTTTCGGACGCCTTTATCAAAACAATTAGTTCAAGATTTTTATAGCATGATTATAAGGACTGTATACTATCCGATGTGATAAAGACAACTGTGGCATTCAAAGCCATCTTGAGGCACCTTGAATTCACTTTGCTCGCTATTGCTCCTATTATCAATGATATAGAGGAGTCAGACAAAATCTTAAATCGTCTACTAGAAGAGCTTAAGTCGTTTATATTGCAATTGAATGAGGGGATAAAGCTTATTCACTTGTGTTCCAAGGTCAAGCCAACGGATATTCGGAATGAGTATATGAACTCAAAGAACCTTCACAAATTCAATGAAGTTTTGACCAATTTCTTTCAGATTCGTCTTCAGGCTTTACAACAATTAGCTCGAGATGTGGGATTGGCGACCAGTTCTTATGTGAAACAAGGCCAGAGAACAGATCCGGATTCTGCTGTCAGTTCTTCTCGCCAAGGTGCTGATTTGGGAGTTATCATTACTAATCTTAAATATGTGCTGAAATTTATCAGTCAGAGGGTTATGCTTGTCCCGGATTGTAGATGATTAGTAACTCAGACTCTGAATTCTTTACTCTCGGAAAAAGGGACTGATTAAATTGTCCTCCTCTGCGTACTTGATGTCATTAAAGGATGGATTGAAGACAATTTCGGTGGTTCAGGAGTGACTCTTGCATCTAAGTGGGGCGGCAAATATCTTCAGCTTCTATATGGACTCTGTGCAGATTCAAATAAGTATCCTGTCTCTACGCCAAGAGGTGTTCTAGAAGATTGAAAGGCAATTTCTGTTTGGTTTGAGGGCGAAGGATCCTGAGATCAGGATGAAGTTCTTTTGCCTGTATCACGAGTCTCTTGGTAAAACACTCTTTACGAGGTTGCAGTACATAATACAGGTTCAAGATTGGGAAGCTTTAAGTGATGTCTTCTGGCTAAAGCAAGGCCTTGATCTTCTTCTCGCCATCTTAGTTGAGGATGAACCTATAACACTTGCTCCAAACTATGCCAAGATACCGTTTCTTTTGGTTGCAGGCTCTTTTTCTGATGGTTCAGCTAGGCAACCTATGATTACAGATGCAATGGAGCGTTCTGATGACAGCCTTTTAACAATTGGGTCTATTGTTTTGGAGCATGGGCAATTTTTGAGCCAAATGGGCCGACTTCAGGTTACTGATCTTATTCATGTTGCCTATCAGTTATGGGTCTTGGTGTTTCCAATTGTCTGAGTGACCTTGCACAAGGAGGAACAAGTAGCACTTGCCAAGCCCATTGTAAATCTCTTGTCCAATTGTCATGATTTCCCAGAGTTCCTATGTGATTATCATTTCAGCTTCTGTGACGTTATTCCCCCAAGGTTATTTTGTTTGCAAACTCTGCAACAGAACATTCACCAGCAAGAGGGCTCTTGACTCTCACAACCAGGACAAACACGCACACGAAACTGAAGTTCGATCTTGTGCTCGCCAGGGTTATTTTGTTTGCAAACTCTGCAACAGAACATTCACCAGCAAGAGGGCTCTTGACTCTCACAACCAGGCCAAACACGCATAGGAAGCTCAAATTTAATGTTCTTAAAGGTGACTTGGAATCTTTCCTGATTCAATTCACAATCACTAGCCTGCTTCACTGCTTGCTGCAAAGTGTCAAGTTTCAGGAACCTCAAAGTCTTCTTTATTGATGGTTGTAACCCTCTAATGAAACTAGCTACAATGTTTGCTTCAGGGAGTAATGGCAATTTCTCTAATATTTCTCCCTTATAGAACTCACACGATTGTAATATTCCAGTATAGTAGTGCTTGTATCAGCTTCTTGAAACTTTCAAATAATAGCTTAGATTGAGACAGCCCAAACCTGGCCAGGTAACCTTCCACGTGATGTGCTTGTTGTACTAAAGTACAAATGCGAAATATAATTCTCAGTGCATTTCCTCGCAACATGAGGCTACCAGATCCATCAACTCCCAACTTAAAGATTGATCTCTTGGCGGAAATTACTCAGTCCCGACGCATTCTCTCAGAGGTAGATGCGGCCCTGAAAGCAAAGCAGATTAAGAGTGATGGATGAATACCTGAAGACGAAACAACAAGGGTCTTCTTTTCTCTCTGAGCTGAAGCAGAAGCTGCTGCTACCATAAACTGATGCTTCTATAACTGGGACTCGATACAAAGTACCTCTGATGAACTCTCTTGTACTTTACGTTGGAATGCAAGCTATACAGCAGCTACAGGCGCGAACTCCCCCTCATGCACAAGGAAGTGGAGCTAGCTGTCAATCTTTTCCCTTTACTTCATGGTTCCGAAGGAGTTGAACAGCCGGGAGAATCGCTGGTTGAGAGAGACACCTCACTCTTGGAACCTAATTTCCAAATATCCAGCAAGTACATACATAGTCTACAGCCAGTACTCGCAAGTATATTTCCAAAAGCATGTACATACATAGTCTTGGCTCTACAGACTCCCAGAACAGTTCCGCTACTAGGGGGCACCAATACCCATGTGCAGGAAAGATAATTTTGAGATGCAGCAAAATTTCAGAATATGCTCTGTCACCCGAGTTTCCTTGGGAAATTTCAGAATTTAAAATCATCACGGGCTTCTTTGAATCATATTCTGCTACTTCAGTATCGACACTGTTTTGTGTTGACTTCCTTACAATCATAACCAGAGCTCTCCTTGCACACTACCACCTAAATCAAAAGGGCCATGGAGAATGTCAAATAATCAACACTCTGTACATATGCTGCAACAATCTAAGGTACCTTACTGCAGCACAGAACATAATTAACTTCATATAGTTTGACTTCATGAACTATTTGCATCTTTTTTGCATTTGACTATATAAACATGCACACATATTTTTATTGAGCTAATATCAGTTTTGAAGCTC
>JAUEJK010162440.1:0-10922 GCA_032274865.1 Eryngium alpinum
ACTTATTATTTAATTAAAATTATGAGAGTAAGACTTAATATTTAAGTAGAAAATTACTTCTTATTTAATTAGAATTACGATTTATTTTTAAATATCAAATTACTTAATACTTAATAAAACATTAATAATAAAATATAAATAAGAGATAAAGACTTTATATTTAAGTATGTATTAATTTTTATTTAATATGCATTATGAGCGAGAGATGGACTTTATAATTAAGTAAGATATTCTTCTTATTTAACTGAAATTATGAGTAAAAGACTTAATATTTACGTATGACATTACTTCTTATTTAATTAGAATTATAATTTATTTTTAAATATTAAATTACTTAATATTTAAATATTAATTGAGAAGTGCCGATGACGAATTATTTTATTATTATTAATTAATAATAAAATATAAATATTTAATTTAATAATTTTTAATTTTAACAATTTAAATCAAATTAATTATATATTAAAATTATATTTAGCCCGTGCTTTGCACGGGCATTCGTGCTAGTTTTATTTTATTTTTGATTTTGTTGTGTTGAAAATAATTTCCGTTTGATCAATTGATTTGTTTGATAAATATATTGATAGAATTTTCTAAATCTTTTTATTGTAGAATGCATAATTCGTAGTTTCTTCTACGAACATCCTGCATCCTCCACATTACATCTTCTTAGTAATCGGCACCGTAAACTTTGTAAAGTGGAAATATAAGAAGTAGATTTTAGATTGTGACTTGAAGGGTTGTAGGACTAGATCCTACAGATCGGATAGAGTGAGACTTGTGATGTTAGAAAGTAAGAAGAGGTCGATCAATATTTCATGTGTTGCAGAAGTGCTCATGATTGGGGTTTAATTCGGTGATCGGTGGTTGTGTGTAATATGTGTATGTAAAAATATATTTAACTTATTATTAAATTATTATCAAACTATTAGGAGATATGTTTAATAACATAATCTTTAAAAACTAAATTTCAAATTAAATTTGTAGCTATAGAAATATTTCTTTTGGGTCGGTTAAGTATAGAGTGTCTTTGTGCTTAGTAGTGCAATATGTGTATAGAAACACACGCACACGTTTTATTTTATTTTTGATTTTGTTGTGTTAAAATAATTTCCATTTTATGAATTGATTTGTTTGATAAATATATTAACAGAATTTTCTAAATCTGCTTATAGTAGAACACATAATTTCATAGTTTCTTATACGAAGATCCTGCATCCTCCGCATTAAATCTTCCTGGTAATCGGCACGGTAAACTTTGTAAAGTGAAAATATAGGTAGTAGAGTTCATATTCTGATGTGACTGGAAGGGTTGCACGACTAGATCCTACAGATCGGATAGCTGAGCGTGAGACTTGTGGTGTCAGAAAGCAAGAGAGGTCAATCGATGTTTCATGTGCAGCAGAAGTGGTCATGATTGTGGTTTAATTTAGTGGTTGGTGGCTATGTGCAATTACTATTAAATTATTATCAAAATATTAGCAGATATGTTTAATAACATAATCTTCAAAAACTAAATTTTAAATTTATTATAAAAATTAGAGGATGAAAATAATTTAGGAGCACAATAAATAATACACTGAGTTTATGTGGTTTAGTTTATGACCTAGTCCACACGGCGAGAAGAAAGAATTCACTATAAAGATCAGAGATTACAAACAAGAAACAAGTAGAGGTTTCACTCGTTTGCTTCTACGTTCGCACTTATACGGTGCGACACAAATATCTCCCTCACATAATTTCTTCTGCACCGCTCAAAATAGTACTTACAAGAGAATATATATAGGCTAGTAATAAACCAAACATAACGGACCCAGTGAACACTAAAAGTCCAACACCGAAATCGGCCTAAATCATAACAAATCTCCAGCTTGGGCTAATTTCCACCAAATATTCTCTAGACATGTAAATAATTTTGAACACGTATCTCTAAGCTTACGGAGCACATCTCAATGTATAAAACAAGAGATACTAACAAAATTATTCACTTCAAGCAAACCCTCACAATGAGAACTGCAACACCTCTCACCCCTCAAGTCATTTACTCGGACAACTTCACCTCAAATCGGAGATGAACACGAAGCTAAGCTGTACTGAACATGTGAAAGAACTCCACCTTCTCAGCATACCTCTTGCACTCAAGGTATATGTCTGTTAAGGATCAAAATAACTTTCAAACAAAAAGTGTACCTGACTATGCGAAGGTCTGAAGCTGATCTCCTCTAACTCTGAGAAAAATCACCGAAAAACCGGTGGGGGGTGGTCCCCCGGAGGGACTCGGGGTGCAAGAATGAGTAATCTTAATTATCTCTATATTCACTGAGTTAGAGCTAAAATTGTGTACCTGATTATGAAGAATAGCCCCCTTTATATATTCATGAATTAGGGTTTCAGATGTCTATTAGGAATTAAAATCCTATTTTAGATGGTAACTCTCTTTACCTTATCTCTTCTTTCTTGCCACCCAAGATTCATTCTAGGGTTTCTGCACCTCCTTAATTATCCTTGATGTATTGGCCTTCGTAGGAAATCTGCTTCTCTTTTGACTTGGATTACTTAACTCGAATTCAGATCGTGCCCACTCTGGGCTTATTGGGTCAGTCCCAATTTTCGGGCCCCCTAAATTTTTCCTCCAATTTTGGAGATGATTTATCCCTCGGAAATAAGACTCGTTTCGTACCGAAAATCGGGTTTTGTGACAATTTTCCACCCCTAATTTTCCTCCTAGGCATGGGCTCCTAGGAGGCTTTCTACTCGGCCACATTGGCATACTTTGGATACTCTTAACCACCTCCCTAGGCATGGGCACCTAGGAAAGGTCTCCAAGCACCTCCTTGGCGCTTTGGAACCTTTCCTTAGCTCCCCCCTAGGCATTCAACACCTAGGAGATACATCCTCCCCCTACTTGGCGTTTCTTTAGGTCCTTTTTCCTCTTCTCTAGGCACTAACCCCTAGAAGAGTGTGTTGTAGCCCACCTTGGAGCCTTTGCTAGTATACTAGAGATCCTCCTAGGCGTTTAATGGCTCCCTCATTGACGCATTCTCCTAGGATTTTAATGCCTAGAAATGTTGAAAGATGAATACTTTGGCATTTCTTGTGGTCTCGCTACCCCTTCCCTAGGCACGCACGCTTAGGGTTTATTATTTTTTTGCCTTATCATTTCGTAAGGGCTTCTTTTCCCACTTCTTGGCATGGTATACCCAAGAGGTGAGAATGTTTGAGATACCATGGAGTTTCCCTTAGCCAAAGGAGATACTATCCATTTCATTGGATGCTCCTAGATGCACCCTCGCTTAGAAGTCCATTCCATCCCTACCTTGACAGTGTAAAGATTATATGAGGGCTTCCCCTAGGCGCGGACGCCCAAGAGCCCTAACTTACCTAGCCGTATTGGTTTAGGGTTTATATATTTCGAACCATGGCATATGGAATGACCTCCCTTGACATCATACGCCAATAGATCTTTCCCGTAGTTCACCTGAGCATTCTTCATTTAATATCTTTAAGGTATCGGGACATTAACTCTGACTCGTGAGGACCACATGTCGGGTCCACTAAATACCCTTGACATTCCTCTTTTTCTTATATAAAACCATCCCCTCCTTCATTTCCTTTCACAACTTCCTTATTTCACCACTTCTCTCTCTAATTCCTATATTTCTCTCTCAACTTCTTAATCAGCAATGGCTTGCCAGAATATTCCTTTTGCGCACTCCTCTCGTACTAATCTTAGCGATTTTTTGGCTTTTCCAACTATTAAGTTTTCCCCTGAAATCGACGTGGAGCCATTCAATCTCCCAAGCACTCTCACTCAACAAGAGGTCGAACATCAAGCTCAGACCTTAATATCAAGGGTGATTATGAAGCGGTCGTAAAATTTTGTACAAGGTCTGAGAAAGATACAACTGATCTTGGAGGAAGACACCCATACCATCTATACGGGTCTTCCTCTGGAGTGGCCGGAAAGGCCTGACACTTACCAGCATAGTTGACAGGTTGCAATAACAAAGAATCATTAAAACAGCGGACGTGTGCATTGGGATCTCCTTTCCCGTTGTACTTCTTGATCATCGGGATCTTCACCTTGGACGGGATCTTGGCCTTAATGATCTCATCAATAAACGGGGGATCTGGATTAGCAGAATCCTTGTAACCACTCACCGGGGCATGTATTCTTGTCTTCTGCACCTTGGACGTGGCTGTATTCTTGGACTTCTCCTTGTTTTTGTTTTGGTTCACCCTCTTTTCTTTTTCCATCAACTCTTTCATCATCTGAACCATCAACGTCTTCATACTTTCTTCTATTAGCGGTTTATCACCTTGATCTCCTTGCCCCCCAGCCTGAGGATTCGCCTTCTCTCCTCCTACAGCCGTGTCTGCTCCAGCTTTCTTCCCTTCCTCAGCATGTTCCTTGTCAAGAGCCTCTAGGTGAGCTAGCAACTGTAACCTCTTCTCTTATTGCGCTTTCTTCATCTTTTCCAATTCTTCTAGAGTTGGGTTGTTCGTCTCTGTAGGGTTCTCCAGCACGTCATCACTATTAGTTCGGGTGGTTCGGGCACTGGAATAGGTATGCTGGGGTGGTTATTGGGGTGGATTGGTGAATGGTGTTGGAGCTCCTTTGATTATTGGATCGGGGGTGACAACATCGTCAGTACCACCAGCCATAGATTCTTGACTTCTCTGTATCGGTTCCCACAGACGGTGCCAAATGTATTTACGGATCAAAATAACTCTCAAATAAAAAGTGTATCTGACTACCCGAAGGTCTAAAGCTGATCTCCTTAAACTCCTCGAAAGATCACCGGAAAACCTGTAAAAACCGGTGGGGGTGGTCCCACCGGAGTGACTCGGGTGCAAGAATAAGTCATCTAAATCATCTCTGTATTCACTGAGTTGGAGCTAAAATTGCATTCCTGGTTATGAAGAATAACCTCCTTTATATAGGCATGGATTATGGTTTCAGATCTCTATTAGGAATTAGAATCCTATTTTAGATGGTAACTATCTTTACCTTATCTCTTCTTTCTTGCCACCCAAGATTAGAGCTACACTCCCTTATTTAATATTACCTAGATTCATTCTAGGGTTTCTGCACCTCCTTAATCATCCCTGCTGTATTGGGCTTCGTAGGAAATATGCTTGTCTTTTGACTTGGATTACTTAACTCGGATTCGGATCGTGCCCACTACGGGCATATTAGGTCAGTCCCTATTTTTAGGCCCCCCTACAATGTCCAACATGTAGCTTCGCCATAATCTGAACCAAACTATGTCTACCCGCAACCTTTGTGTGCTCCACCTTACTCCTACAACACGCAGAATCCGTAACAGTGAAACCCCAAGACATAATCAATCAGGCATGAGTCAAACTGACTCAACAAGATTGCTAAACCGCAATCAACCCGATGGAACCTCCACTGAAATATACAGATACTGGATAGTAGAAAACCCAACAGCAAGAGCTGCAGACAGTCTTTAACTGTTGTTGAATATGAAAAACAAGACCTATACGGTCAACACAATCCTAGCGTCCCGAGATTATCAAACATAGATACAACAAGAAACTCATACCACTAATCCTCTGTAAAGCGAAAAACCAACACAACACGTGTCATCCGGATACAACCTATATCACCACATATCAATAAAAACTGATATACACATAACACTATACTTGCTCCACCATAATGCCAAAACCCGGTATAATCCTTGTAGGAATCAACAAGCGCACAAACACCACCGACATATCAACACCTACCTCCGCCACTGGAGACCACCATCTTCTAACGCCCAGAAAATGGAACACTCGAGACGATCCACGTCACTGTGAACACCAAAAGCCTGCAACACTAAAGGCTACCAACAGTCTTCAAACATAAGAAGATAAAATACAGGAATCGCCGACAAATTCTAGTACACAACTCTCATTTCTTCACTCGTAAATTATCGAAACAGTCCCATAAATTATTTGCAACCACAACCACAAAATTAAATTATTTTTAACCATAGTGTGTGCTCATTCTCAACATAAAATATCAAAACAGTGACAAGACGGACTCATATCTTAAACATAAAAATCATATAATTTTAAACACATTAATTTTCACCACAATTCATCATCTCGATACTCCCAAATTGATTCGAAATAGCCTATTTTAAACAATAGAATACCCATTTTGAAACAACAGAACACATGTTCCAATACTAGAACAACCATTTTAGAATGTATGGCAGATATCAATGGGTTTTGTAGCAATAAAAACACCTGTTACGTAAATTCTAAACTGTTGTTCTTAATTAATAACCACAAATCTATTCACTGGATTATCAAAAACAAAATATTAAATATAATAATGGTGAGCTTCCACTATTATAGAAATATGTGCCAAATATATACATCCCTAGTGGTATTAACGAGACCAGCCCCTGAACTGACGTCAGCACCAAAAACACACGTCTTCTTCTGTCGTAACTCAGCATTCCAGATAGTCGACAAAAATAAAGAATCCCGGTGAGAACGTAGAAATTTTGTAACTCTGATACCAATTTGTTGTAAAAATCACGAGATGCAAATAATTTAGGAGCACAATAAATAATACCCAAAATTTATGGGGTTCGGTCCTGACCTCCACAGGACGAGAAGAAAGAATCCACTTTAAAAAATAGAGATTACAAACAAGAAACAAGTAGAGGGTTTCACTCACCTACCTCTACGCACGCACTTATACGGTGCGGAACAAATCTCTCCCTCGCAAAATTTCTTCTGCACCGCTCAAAATAGGGTTTACACGAGAATATATAGAGACTAGTAATAAATTAAACCTAACGGACCTAGTGAACAATAAAAGCCCAACACCGAAATCGGCCCAAATCATAACAAAATTAACTTTTAATTTGTCACCACTATAGAAAAATTTATTTTGAGCCCGGTAAGTACACCATGGCTTTGCGCTCAATGTGTGCAATATATGTGTGTAAAAACACGTGCACGCATTTGAAATTCAAGGGTTTATTCAGCAGATTATCCATGTAAGTTTTTGTAATGTTGTTTGTGTATTTTTTATTATGATGAAATGATTTTCGTTTTGTCAATTGATTTATTTGATAAATGTAGTGATAGAATTTTCTAATTTTTTGTAGTAAAACACATAATTTCGTAGTTTCTTTTATGAAGATCCTTCATTCTCCGCATTAAGTCTTCCTAGTAATCGGCACTGTAAACTTTGTAAATAGGAGATATATAGGGAGCAGAGTTCAGATTCTGTTTAATAACATAATCGGCACCGTAAACTTATTACTAAATTATTATCAAAATATTAGTAGATATGTTTAATAACATAATCTTCAATAACCAAATTTCAAATCAAATTTGTAATATGCCACTGCTATAGAAAATAATCTTTTATGCCCCGTAAGTATAGTGTCTTTGTGCTCAATGTGTGCAATATGTGTGTGTAGAAAAACACGCACACATTTTAAATCCAAGGGTTTATTCAACAGATTACTCGTGAAAGTTTTTGTGATTTTGTTGTGTTTTTATTATTATTATGTTGGAAATGATTTTCATTTTGTCAATTGATTTATTTAATAAATGTATTGATAGAATTTTATAAATTTTTTCATAGTAAAACACATAATTTTATAGTTTCTTTTACGAAGATCCTTCATCCTTCGCATTAAATCTTCCTAGTAATCGGCATTATAAACTTTGTAAAGCGGAGATATATAAGGAGCAGAGTTGAGATTCTGCTCTGACTAGAAGGGCTGCAAGATCTGATTGAGAGTGAGACTTGTGATATCAGAAAGCAAGAAGATGTCAAACAATGTTTCATGTGCAGCACAAGTGGTAATGATTGTGGTTTAAATTCGGTTGTTGGTGGCTGTGTGCAATATATGTGTGCAAAAATGTATTTAATTTATTATTAAATTATTATCAAGATATTAGCATATATATTATTAAATTTGTAGCTATAGAAAAATTTCTTTTGGACCGGATAAGTATAGAGTGTTTTTGTCCTCGGTGTGTGCAATATGTGTGTGTAGAAACACATGCACACATTTTATTTATTTTTGATTTTGTTGTGTTAAAAATAATTTCCGTTTGTCAATTGATTTGTTTGATAAATATATTGATAGAATTTTCTAAATCTTTTTATAGTAGAATGTATAATTTTCTAGTTTCTTCTACGAACATCCTGCGTCCTCTGCATTAAATCTTCCTTGTAATCGGCACTGTAAACTTTGTAAAGTGGAAATATAGGTAGTAGAGTTTCGATTCTGATGTGACTAGAAGGGCTGCAGGACTAGATTCTACAAATTGGACAGCTGAGAGTGAGACTTGTGATGTCAGAAAGAAAGAAGAGGTCAATCAATGTTTCCTGTGCAGCAAAACTGGTCATGATTGTGGTTTAATTCGGTGGTTGGTGGCTATGTGCAATATATGTGTGCAAAAATATATTTAACTTATTACTAAATTATTAGCAAAATATTAGCAGATATGTTTAATAACATAATCTTCAACAACTAAATTTCAAATTAAATTTGTAATATGCCATTGCTATAGAAAAAAATCTTTTATGCCCGATAAGTATAGTGTCTTTGTACTCAGTGTGTGCAATATATGTGTGTAGAAAAATATGCACACATTTGTAATCCAGGGTTTATTCAGCAGATTACTCGTGTAAGTTTTTGTAATTTTATTGTGCTTTTTTTTATTATGCTGAAAATGATTTTCGTTTTGTCAATTGATTTATTTGATAAATGTATTGATAGAATTTTCTAATTTTCTTATAATAAGACACATAATTTCATAGTTTCTTTTAAGAAGATCCTTCATCCTCCCGATTAAATATTCCTAATAATCGGCATTGTAAACTTTGTAAAGTGGAAATATATGAAGTAAAGTTTAGATTCTGATGTGACTCAAAGGGATGCAGAACTAAATCCTACATATCGAACAACTGAGAGTGAGACTTGTGATGTCAGAAAACAAGAAGACGTCAACCAATATTTCCTGTGTAGCAGAAGTGGTCATGATTGTGGTTTAATTCGGTGGTTGGTGGTTGTGTGCAATATGTGTGTGGAAAAACATACACATATTTGAAACCCAAGGATTTATTCAGTGCAACTCACTCTCATTCTTGGCTTCATACAGTGTCGTGCGTTGCAGATTCCCCTATAAGTTTTCATAAATTTTTCATTTTTTTATATTTTATGTGAAAATGATTTCGGTTTTTTCAATTGATTTGTTTGATAAATGTACTTATAGAATTTTCTAAATTTATTATAATAAACACATAATTTCCCTTGATTTGATTAGATTTTTCTAATTAAAACTAAAAATTTGTTAATTTTGTGCAATGTGATGAATACTAAATTAATATTGAATTCACATTTGGAGATGAATTTTTTTGTGATGAAATCGTCTCATCAGAGAATTTAGAATATATAGGTATTGTTTTTATATGTAATTTCATATTGCTTCTGTTTTAGGCCAGTCAACTGGCTCGTAGTTTGAACATAACATGAATTGCAAACAAAAAGGCTGTTGAATTTAATATGCTCGCCTTGTTTGTAAACAATTGAAGTCATAACTATACAGAGAGCTGCCTGACTAGAGCTAATCATAAATATTTTGATAAATATTACTCCCCAATCCCTACTTACGTGACCCTTTGACTTTTAAACATAATTTTAGGTCATTGAAAATATATTTTTTTATATAATAATATATTAAAAATTGTCATGCGCCTATGTATTTTACTTTTTTTATTTTTTTTATTTTTACTATTGAACTCTAAAATAGTTCACATTTACCTTAATATTGACCTGGCACGCTGAATTGCCATGTGTATATTGACATGGCACGCTGACGTGGACAAAATAGTTCATTTACCTTAACATTGATCTGACACACTGAATTTGTAACACCCCATGTCCCACATCGTAATATGTGGGAACTCTGTCTTAGTATAAGAGCCTAAAATAGACTAGCAAGTGCACCTAACAAATCATGATCTTTTGAGGGGCCTGTGGTGGGCTTGTGGACCTCAAGTTGGTGTGCGCTTGGACCAGTTTATTGGGCTTTGTGTATGGCCCCGAGTACGGGATAGACCTGGAATTCAGTTTGGGCTCGGGATTTGACCCGGGTTGTCAAATATGGTATCAGAGCCGACTCTCGAAAACTCGGGCTGGGTTAATCTAGATGAGTTGCCAGAGGTGGGGAAACGACGGTCCAAGGACCCGGTAATCCCACAATGGCTAGAGAGAACTGATCTGAGCCTATGGGCTATATGTTCTGGCCTGACGAGGAAGTCAGGAATTTAAGTGGGGGAGTTTGTAACACCCCATGTCCCACATCGTAACATGTGGGAACTATGTCTTAGTATAAGAGCCTAAAAAAGACTAACAAGTGCACCTAACAAATCATGATCATTTGAGGGGCCTGTGATGGACTTGTGGACCTCAAGTTGGTGTGCGCTTGACCAGTAATTTTGGGCTGGGTCGTCACAGAATTGCTATGTATCAAGTTGTAATTTACAAAATATCAAGTCTTAACCACTATACTAACAATCTATACCTATATATATATTAAAGCAGAACACATACATATTTCATCTTCTTCGTCGTCGTCACTGTTTTAAATAATTATAGTATTATTTTTTTAAATTAAAAATTATTAAATAAGAATCATTTTAATTAATATTAAAACTAAGTATCAATATTAACTTAAAACAACCCAAACACCTCAAGTCACCTTATCTACTTAAATAACAATTGTTTCTTTCTTATCTATTTTGATTAAACTTTAAATAAAATAACACAAAGTATACATATATTAGTATCAAAATCATAATTAATAAGAAGTCTTTCTTTCTATCTACTTCTTATAATTAGGCATTAAAAATTATTAAATAATAATTC
>JAUEJK010162547.1:0-10921 GCA_032274865.1 Eryngium alpinum
CTCTCTTAGACTCGAACTCGCTTGAAATGCAGCCAAGTTCAAATAGCTGTATTGAAACACATATCAAGATTAGAAGGGAAAAAACAAGTTAAATGTTATTTTCAGAGCATTTTTTTTTAAACTTCCAAAGTAATTATTTAGAACCCTTATACATGGAGTATAATAATTCATAAACTTTGGAGAATACAAGGGCATGTTGATGGTTTCATTGATAATTGCTCTGAAAAGAACCTGCTCTTAAAATAAGACTGTTAATAAATGAAAAAAGAACCTCCTAAACTATTCCAAACAATCCCAAAACATCAACCTGAAGTCTCAAAACAAGATAATTACTAAATAGATCATCTCAATTTTTCAAGCAATTTAAGCAACCCCACCTCAAACTTCATCAAAATCAGCAAATTTCCAGATATTAATCAAGATTACAGAAATGACAATTTTACTGTAATATTTACCTCCACGATCAACCTAAACAAAAGCGAGCAAAGCCAAAGCTTTCGACTTGAAAGAAAGCCCAATTTATTCGTTAATGAATTATCAAATTGGCATTATGTTAATATTCTATTTAATAATAATACCTAGTAAGAACATTCAAAGCATTTTGAAACAGAGCCTCACCCGTACTTTTGGATTCTTGTTCACTTGATTGGCTGCACATCCCTCCTCTTTTAGCTTTGAGGGGCTAAATGCTGGCTGCAAAGTAGTAAGGACTTAAAACATTTGGCTGAATTCACAAACTACCTCTTATAAGACATAGTGATTTATCCAAACCGAAAAAGAGCTGGCCATGCCCGAGGTCGATGCTGATTGCTGAAGGCAGGGCTAGTGACTGGAGTCTGAAGTGAAGTCGTAACAAGATAGCCATACTGGAAGGTGCGGCTGGATCACCTCCTTTTCGGGGAGATCTAATGATTATTGGGTATTTTGGTTTGACACTGCTTCACACCCAACAAGAAGGGAGCTACGTCTGAGTGAAACTTGGAGATGGAAGTCTTCTTTCGCTTCTCAACGGTGAAGTAAGACCAAGCTCATGAGCTTATTATCCCTGGTCGGAACAAGTTGATAGGATCCCCTTTTTTACGTCCCCATGTCCCCCGCGTGGCGATATGAGGGCAAAAAAAGGAAAGAGAGGAATGGGGTTTCTCTTGCATCTTAGGTTCTAAGATAGCCACCGCCTACATAGAGGACAGAAGCTATGTAGAACAAAGTTCCAGGTAACAGGCATGCTTTAATTTTTCTTACACCTCAAAGAGTCTATACCGTGATATCAGCAACAGCAAACTCAAATAAGAAGCTACAAAATTGTAAAAGACCACACTAGAATGTTCCTTAAAAAAATAAAATCAAAATCGTCAAATCATCTTCTTGTAGTTGCATTAGTATTATCAGCGCACAATTTCTGTCACGAACTGCAAGTGTGCAGACACACAAAGACTGACAATAGAAGAATTCTTGCAGGCCCTGATGTTGGAAGATTTATCTTGCCAGCAGAAGCTGCCACCAGTTTTATTCATGGATTCATTTGTCTCTACATCTGAGGAAAGAGTACTGAGTCAAAATGATGAAAACTCGCAATATCTATCAATTCTTCGATGACTATAACTCCAAAACTGGAACCAGTAATAGGAACCTACCACCACTCAAACACACAGCAGGTTCAGTGGTTTCCTCAAAACCAGAACATTTGGCCTTTAAAACAGCATCTTTAGCCAAGTTTCTTGCAAATACAAATGTTTATAGTTGCCAAATGATTTGGATAATATATAGTTAAAACAACTAACCTTTATGTTAGCAACCAATTTACCCAATACTTAGGTGGTAGGAGGAGGCACTCCCAGGATCTTATACTCTTCTTGTATATTAACACTCCCCCTCACTCAAAAGCCTATTTATGGGTTGAAGAGTGCATCACTAGGTGGCCATCTTTGGAGCAGCAACAACCAATAGTTTCCGATTAAATTTTAAGAATTTTGGAGGCTGAACCCGGGACCTCCTCCAAAGCTCTGATGTCATGTTAGTAACCAAAGAGTATCATAATTATAAAGAGTATAAGATCATTGGAAGGTAGTAGGAGGAGGCACTTCCAAGGATCTTATACTCTTTATATTAACACTGTGCTGCCAATTATTGACAATTAGGTTTCGCAATATGTTAACATCACCTCTTGACCCTTTCTGACCTACATTAGTAATAAGTTGTCTATTAGTTTATCTTAGTAATTTGTTAGTTTCACCGAGTCATATATATTTTCACCTTGTAAGCTGTTAAATAGAACAGTCAGACATACATACTTGAGCGTCTTCCTCTCAGAAGGGGATTGTCAGAATCAGCACTTGGATCCCCCATACACTTCTCAATCATTTTCAGAATGAGTCCTGTGAAGAAGAAACATTAACTACTCTAACAGGTATTACTATCCTTAACGTAATACATCACCTAACGATTTGAGAACACTGTTAGTACATTCTTGTTATACTTATTCTCCTTCATGGGACATCGAATTTGGAAATCAGTTACATAGTCCCACCAGACCCAGGGCTTTCTGCTCTCGTTTGCTACTTTGAACAAACATAACTGTCTTAGGTTCTGAGTAACCACATCGTTTCTGTCATAACCCGAGCTGAAATCCTGTTCAGGGTCAGGAGCACAATATCTACCATGACTAATGCACAGGGATTTGCACAGCTTGCTTATTGTGAATGCCGTAGGATAATACCAAGTTATGTAATTGGGATGAACCGAGTATAACCACCTTTTTCAAGAAGCTGTGCAGCACCCTTAAAATCTTTGACAAACTCCAACAATGTCACATTTAGTGCTGCATTCATCGTTACTACTCATCCACAGTTCGTACTCCACATGATCATCTGGGTGAGGAACAGATTCTCTCCAATCAAGACTCACATTTACCATATCCCCGTTACCAATTGCTTTCTTCAATTTTACCAAATGATTTCTCAAGCAGCAGAAGATATTGTAATGTTTTAGATATATTTTGTAGATTGAACATCCTCTTATGTGTGTCCATGATTTTTAATGGTTCCTCAATGTTATCAGCTACAAGAACCACAGAAACAACACCATTGTGGACATTCCACACTTTCAGAGCGAATAGACTATCTGCAAACTAATGAACAATCTCAAACATATATGTGCAAATTTGGGGAATAGTTGCACATAAGGACGAGGAAACATAGTCTTAACACTTTCATTTAAGTGTACAGTAGCACAATGTTCCACTGATTCTAAGATTGTAGATACAATCTTCAGTTTTGTTTATTTCACCATCAGCCAACAAACTGTTATTTAATCATGCTATTAAATATCAAGATGATCTTATAATGCCGTTTACTTATTTGAAGCTATACTATTACACCAAATTACTTTCAAGCTAATATTACGAAAAAATAACTAAGTTATCACTAAACCTCACCATCATCCCGCTGTTTAATCAGGCGGTGGCTTATTTCTAGTCAAGAGGAGAAGAAAAGGTAGGAATATTGACAGGATCACAATCAATTTTGGGAACAAGATCAATTTTAAAATTTAGCTGCAAAGTTTTATTTTGTCTAGGCCTGACAATTTGATTCAATAACTCAGTAACCCAATTTATCCCAATTATATTTTGTTGGATCGGTTGAGTTTTATTATAAATATGAGTTAGATTGGGTTAGAGTTATTTTATCAATTAAAATATGGGTCAAATCCAACTACCCATATAACTCACCCATATATATGAAATATAAAGCATCAATACATCGGGTTTTATCTCTCCATCTGTACTTATCGAAAATCAGTAATTTTCACTCGAAAACAGCATAATTTCTGGCTAAAACAGTTACTTTCACCTATAATTATATATATTACTTAATTTTGCTTTTGATCGAAATCTTCGTCGGAGCAATAGTAGTTATAGTTTTATTTTTACTGTCACTCGGCATCACTTCTCATTGCCGGAGAAAATCGCCGCCAACGAAGCCTGACACACGGAGATTCAGGAGATCGTGCAACAGAAGCACAATGATAATGACCGACCGGCGGCGCCGGAGATATAGATCGATATGGGAAAACCGGAGCACAAAGTGACGCGTTACTCCTCACATCGGCAATCGAGTGGAGAGAGTAGGGCGACGAGTGGTACAGACACGACGTCGTTTGGGGGAAGTAGATCGTTGCCGGAAGTTTCGCATTTAGGGTGGGGGTGATGATATATTTTGAGAGAATTAGATGTAGCGACTAATGAATTGGGTTTAGATTTGATTAAAATATTTATATATTAACATATTATAAAATAATATATAAAATAAAATTAAGAAAATATTAATTTTTTTATAAATAATAAATATAAGTTAATTAAAGTCTAATCAGATTTGATTAAAATATTTATATATTAAGATATTATAAAATAATATATAAAATTGAATTAAGAATATATTAAATTTTTTATATAAAAATAAATATAAGTCAATTCAAGTCTAACCAAGTCATACTTATAATTACATAGTTTTGACTCACATTTATTTATATTTGAAATGAATTATATGAGTTGGTTAAATTCTTTTACCCATAACTTATATTTTGAAACCGAAAACCAACCAAACCTATATATTGCCACCCCTAATTTTGTCGAACAAAATGTAAGAACAACTAATAAACTATGTGAAGATGAAGCTGAGCAAAGCCTTGGTTATCACGATAGTAAAGAAAGTGAAGCTGTTAATATTGCTACTTCTCAACAACTTCCACACAAGTTACTCAACAGTATAAGTAGTTAGTGTAAGGGCAAAACAGTCACTTCATTAGTCGCTGTAACGGTTTTCTTGTAATTCTTTTAAGTTTACAGCTGTAGTAGTAGAGGAGAGAAAGGTGTATCTGATCTAAAACATTTAACTATATCATTTTGGTTTTTGTTAGAAATAAATCAAGAACTGCTAAGCTTGTGATGAATAAGTCAAATAAGTTGTTACAAGATCAGGTCTTGTAGAGTTTGAATGTAGTCAAATAACAGTCATAGTATCTAGGACTTAGTTACATTACTTCCAGATGTTGTATAAATAACTATCAGATCAATGAATGAAAAGATGGAGTTCTTGAGAATTCTCTATAATCTTTTTCTCTTTTAAGAGAAACATTCCAATACTCTACATAAAAACCCAACAAATGGTATCAGAGCTCTTTTCTTAAGGGACATGTGCCTATGCAATACAGCTCACAACCCACAAACAATGCTACAAAAACCACAAGCCACAATCAATGCTACAAAAACACAACCAAAATCATAACCCTACAACCATAAGTCTTGTTTATGTTTAGGTCATGGAAACCGAAGCTGGTGTTATAGAAGTGACTATGGGCCTTCTATTGTTTCAGATAATTATACCATGACGCAAATGAAATGACAAAAAAAATGCAGAAACAAAAGTGAATAATACACAACATTAATCCAGGAGGAGCTAATGATGATTGAAGAACATAATGCATGGCCGCTGACGGATAGAAATATGCACCAATCAGAACATAAAGCACATACAATTTTAAAACCGACAAAGGCTGTGCAGCTCCAGATTTAAGGAGGAGTGTTAGAAATAAATCAAGAGTTGCTAAGCTTGTGATGAATAAGTCCAATAATTTGTTACAAGATCAGGTCTTGTAGAGTTTGAATGTAGTCAAATAACAGTCCTAATATCTAGGACTTAGTTACATTACTTCCAAATGCTGTATAAATAACTATTAGATCAAGAATGAAAAGATGGAGTTCATGAGAA
Source organism: Eryngium alpinum (assembly GCA_032274865.1). Lineage (NCBI taxonomy): Eukaryota > Viridiplantae > Streptophyta > Magnoliopsida > Apiales > Apiaceae > Eryngium > Eryngium alpinum. Next base: position 5,766 of record JAUEJK010162547.1, read on the forward strand.
TTCTCTATAATCTTTTCCTCTTTTAAGAGAAACATGTCAATGCTCTATATAAAAACCCAACAGTTTTCAAGTGAAATAAAAGGTGTTTTCCTTCTTCTCAATTTGTTTTCATGGTATCAGAGGTTTGCTATAAGCAATTAGGGTTTTATCATCATACTTTTTATTCTATCTTTCTTTTCGTGAATTTGTGAATTATATTCAGATCATTTGATTCCTCTCTTAAATCTGAATGTTAGAAGTATGGATTTGGAGTACAGATTCCTCTGATTGAGTTTTTCATTTCGCATCAAATCTAGGGTTTCTGCTGCATCTATTTTGTAAAAATTCGATTAATTCTCAGATTCAATGGTGGTCAGTAGCTCTTCTCAGTCTAATAATGTTTGGAAAGGACCTGAAACACCAGGAGTTGGATTGTTTCAAGATAGTAATGCAGGAGCAACTGGAAGTGGTGCAAATCAACATAATAGAAATCTAAAAACATGTAACTTTTGCTTTGGACATTAATTTGCATCCTCTGTATCTACATAATAATGATCAACATGGAATTCAATTAATTGATAAGAAACTGGTTGGATCTGAAAACTATAATCCTTGAAAACTGTCTATGTCCATAGCCTTATCTACTAAGAATAAAATGGGAATTGTCAATGGTTTATATGATACACCAATAAGTAATTCAGCCTTATTTGTTTAGTGGGAAAGAGTAAATGATATGATTGTGACTTGGATATTAAATTGTGTATCTGAAGAGATTTGCAACAGTTTGAGTTTTCTTAATAATGCTAGTTCATTGTGGAAAGAACTGAAGGAAAGGTTTTCAACCGTGGATGGTCATAGAGTATATCAATTACTTAAAGATCTTCATTCATTAGAACATGTTACTTCATCAGTTGATTTTTATTATCATAAGATGAAAGGTATGTGGGATGAATACCAAGCATTAGAAATTCCTCCTACTTGTGTTTGTAATGGGTGCACTTGTGAAATCTATAAAGTCTTTGAGGAACATGAGCAAAGAAGAAAGCTAACACATTTCTTGATGGAATTAGATGATAGCTACTCTAATATTAGAGGCCAAATTTTACTTATGCAACCAATGCCAACTGTATCTCAAGCTTTTGCTATGGTAAGGAGAGATGAAAAACAGATACAGGGCTACGTTAGTGGGATACAAAATAGCATAACTTTGCTTGCTAAAGAATCAGTTGTGTTTGAGGATCACAATGATAGTGAACAATATGATTCAGTTAAAGCTTATGCAGCTCAGACATATAACAATAGGTCATTCAGAGGAAATATGAATGTTTGGTGTGTACGTTTCAATAGATTTGGACACACTAAAGAGATTTGCTACAAATTAATTGGATATCCACCTGGGCATCCAAGAGCAAATAGATGGAATCAAAGGCCTACATCTGGTACTGGAGGTTTTCAACATAATAATTCTCAAACCTTTTTGCAAGGAAATGGAACACAAAAAGGTTTTAATACACAACAGAAGTTCGGTAACAATGGAAAAGCCTTACATGTTCAGAGTCCTCAAGGAGCAGTTGCACCTGAAACAATAGATCTTAGTGTTATAGTCCAACAACTGCAGTCTCAAGTTAGCCAGTTAATGTCAATGATGGGAAAGTTACCAGATAATCCCGAGGAACACATTTTTGGTATGGTATCTTCCTATTCTTTTTTAGCAAGTTCTAAATTGAAATGTTGGATCGTAGATATAGGGGCTACATATTATATGACAGGAACTAAGAGTTTGTTCATGAATTTTGCCCATATATCTCCTTCTAGATATGTCAATTTACATAATGTTCACTCTGTAGAGGTTACAAATATTAGTACTGTACAATTGTCTAGTCACATTATTTTGATAGATGTTCTTGACATACCTTGTTTCTCATGTAATTTACTTTCTGTCAGTAAATTAACAATAACTTGTGATGTTCATTTTCAATTTACGCAGTCTTCATGTATTATCCAGGACCAACACCTGATGCAAATTGCAACTGGTGAGGTCAATCATGGGTTGTACCTACTTCATTTTGAACCTTATATACCAGGTCAAGTGTGCAGTGCCACTTCTTCTCTTAATGACACATGGCATCAAAGATTGGGGAATGCACCAGTTCCTATTCTTCATAAAATTCATTTTCTCAATTCTGTATTAAAATCAAGTACTTGTGATGATAAATATATAATATGTCCTATTGCTAAGCAAACTAAACTTGTGTTTCCTATTAACACCTATCAGTCCAAACATATATTTGAGCTTATTCATTGTGATTTGTGGGGTCCATATAGGACACCTACTAGAAATGGTTGCAAATATTTTGTAACTGTAATTGATGATTACTCTAGATGTGTATGGACTTTTCTTGTTTCTACTAAATAACAAATCTATAAATTTTTATAAAATTTCTTTGCTTCTGTCACTACTCAGTTTAATACTGTTCTTAAAATTTTTAGAAGTGACAATAGCTCTGAGTATTGTAATGCACTCATGAGCAAGATTTTTTCTCACCTGGGCACTATACATCATACCTTCTGTCCAAAAATCCCAGAACAAAATGGTAAAGTAGAGAGGAAACACAAAACCTTGTTGACTATGGATAGAGCCATAAGGTTCCAAGCTGGCTTTCCTAAACAGTTCTGGGGAGATTGCCTTATTGCTTCTACTTATATTATTAATAGAATTCTCATTTCTGCTATTAATTTTCAGACTCCATATTTCTTGTTGTTTAATCATCAACCTTCTTATGAACATTTCAGAACTGCTGATTGCCTTTATTTTGCTTCTTGTCATGATAATGACAAATTGGAGTCTATAGCTATTAAGTCTGTACTTCTTGGTTATCCTCTCAGTAAAAAAAAGCTATAAACTTTTTAACTTAGATACAAAGCAAGTATTTGTATCTAGGCATGCGACATTTCATGAAAACACTTTCCCTTTCCGAGATCAGTTACCTAAATCTTCCACATCTTTATCTTTTCATGACATAGAACATTTTAATCTGCCATTTTCCTCTACTCTTACTGTATCCTTACAACCTGTTTCATCTACTCCAGTTCCGTATTTGCCATCAATCACTATCAATCCATCTACGCTTGAATTTATTATTTCATCTCAATCTACTCAATCACCTTCTTCCAATCTGTCACCTTGTGATCAAACTTAATATTAGTACTTTTTCACTACCTCTCAAGAGTCTCTATTAGGGTACATAAGCAACCAATTTGGTTTAAGGACTATTATATAAATCAGGCTCCTAAGACTACTCATTGTGCTACTACCTCACAGTCCAAGTACCCCATTGACAACTATATCGGTTATGATCAATTTGGTTCTTCTCATCTTCTTATGGTTAATACGCTTGCACATCTAAAAGAACATACTACTTCAATTAGAAAAATATTATTTTACAATTAACAAATATTTGTGATTAATAAGATAAATTTAAACTATGTTTTAAAATTTAATGGTAAAAATAAAATAAAATAAATTACTATATATTATTATTATTTTTTTAATTTAATCACTTATTGTCTCCACCGTATAGTAAGAATTTTTTATTTTAACAAATTTATTTATGTATATTCTAAATTGAAATAGGAATTTGAATTTTAAATTGAAGAAATCCAAAAATGAGTGAAAAAGGAAAAGAATAGAAATCACAAAGGGAGAAAACATTGCGGAAGAAGAAATGAGGAGTTTTACCTGCCTTAAACACACAGTCAATGGAGTATTTTCTTTTAATTTATATCCATTTATGTAAAAAGAATTGAATGTTGACATGGGTGACTGATATTTCTGAAATTTTCTTTTAAAGATATGATTTCTAACTAAATATGTCTTATCAGTTCTCCCAAAGAAAATAAAAATGACACAAAATCAGCTTTTCAAGTTTGACTAAAGACACTCTGATATTCTTTCTCTATAATAAATATCTGATAATTCAAATGTTATTCATTAAATGGTAAAGTTTTATAAATTGCTATTTACAAATAACTATATTATGAAGTCATGTAAATTTTAAAAAAATTATTATTAGAATAAGGATTTAATTTTTAAATAGTAAATGCTCTCGTAGAAAATTAAGATAATTTTTTATATTTAATAAATTTTATTTGAATTTTTTGTAATATTTACTGTAAAAATAAAAAAGAAGTATCATGAATTTAACATTTTCACAACTAAATTTTGTTTGATACACAGAAAAATGATTGTCTTTCGTGCGATATGTAAAATGTTTCTTGGTTATTAAATACACGATTTCAAAATTAAAATATGATTTTAATTTCTTTGGTTAACTTTTGTGATTATTTTTTGAATCTCTAATTATTCATATATTCAGGTCAATCTGTCGTCTTATCAAGCAAATGTGAATTTGATTATTTTAATTTTTTAAAAATTATAATTTTTAAAATTGTAGATAAAAATAAATAAAGTAAAATGTGCATTTCATTTCATTAATCAAAACAGAATACAATATATTGATATGATCTAGACAACCCAACCCTAGATTCATAGTAAAGACTTAAAATAAGTACGGACAATTAGAAATTTAACTAGCCTACTAAACTGCAGAAAAACACACTCACAACTATCAAGCGGTAATAGTTAGGTCTGCACAAAAGTTTAAAATCGGACCGGATCGGATCGAACCGAATACTAATTTATATATTTTTTTGGACCGCGGACCGGACCGAATATATTCGATCTTTGGACCGAACCGGACCTATAAAACCTGGACCGAATCAGAACCGACCGATACGGACCGAATAGTATGATAAATCCAAAATTAAGAATAATTATATAGATTTAATAATACTTTTAATATATTTAATTAATTAATAAATAATAATTCTAATAGAAAAATAATAAATATAAGATAATGTGTAATAAAATATCACCATAAAATATGAAATTAAAATTTAATTAAATAAAATATATTTTAATAATTAAATTTTAAGTTTTAAAGTATATATTTAGAAGAAAAATTGTGAAATCTTTGATATTTTAAGTAAAATATTAGTTTTCTATTAATAAAATTATAATATATATATATAATATTATATATAATATAAATAATTATATTTATTCGGTCTGGACCGGTTATTTTCGAGTTTTGGACCGGACCGGACCGAATATAAAA
>JAUEJK010162866.1:0-10909 GCA_032274865.1 Eryngium alpinum
GCACACCAACTTGAGGACCACAAGCCCACCACAGGCCCCTCAAAAGATCATGATTTGTTAGGTGCTAGTTGGTAGTCTACTTGTGCCTTATATTCTGAACAAAGTCCCACAAATCTCTCGACGTGGGACGAGGGATGTTACATTTTCACTCCAGTAACTCCATAGCAACATTCACCTAAAATCGACTTATTTTTAAACTTAATTTCAGTAGAATATCGACGAAGAAGATGGGTTCTATTTTGTTCTAATCTGTTTCTCCCCAGTCCTCAGTTTCTACTCAATTTGAAGTTTCAATTGCGCAATCACATAATCGGAGGAGTAATTGTGGAGCTATTAAATCGCTGCAACCGTGAGTTCTAATCTACATCTACTCCTCAATTTCTTGTTGCTATATCTTTGATTCTTGTTATAATATTCTGATTTTCTGATTTTTTTTCACTCACTAATTTTAGGGTTTAAAAAAAATTTCTTTTGGCAATCAATATTTTAGTTTATGCTAGTGTCATAGTATGTATAGCTTTTTATTTATATATATGTTTCAGTATGTTATGTGTATGTATATGTACATAAGCAGAGACCCTAGGATGTTATTGTTCATACATATATATGTACATGTTTGTAGTTTATATTTGACGAGTTTCTCTTTTACATGGATTTCTTTTGCCTTTTTGTTGTAATAGATGTAGATAAATATGAAGCAATTAAAGTTATGGTATTGGTGTTTTCCTACTACAAATTTTCTGCTTGTTGTTTTTTTACAGACTTGTGTTTCTTAGAGTTAACATACACTGTGATGGCTATAAGCAGAAAGTGTGTATGTTTCAGTGTGTATGTATTAACTTGTCATATATATTTGCCTCTTTGATACTGATTTGATGGAGACATGGAGTTATAAGGATTATTTATCCTTCCTGATTTTCTAATGATATATAGGAGATTAGTTATTGTCATGATCGTATATTAATTATATGATTTTATTATTACAGGATCATTGTACAAAAATGTCATCTATTGCAAGAGTAAATAATCGGAAAAAAAGAAAACATATGGAAGTTATTCCAGAGAATGTTCAATCTGATGATCCCATAAGAAGTTTCGGAGATGAAACTCCATCTGACGAAACAGCTGGACCGGATGAGAACTCTAACCTTGCATCTTCTCAAGACATTGGTAGCGAGCAAACTCATGATAAACCTTATGAGAAGAAGGCAAGAAAAAAAATGGGTCGAGCATGGCCATACCTGGACGTGGTTGAGGAGGGCGGTCAGAAATACGCAAAGTGTCGTCTTTGTCAAACACCCTTGAAATTGAACAAGACATCTTCAACAACGACACTGAATAGACATGTAGACAAGTGTAAGGCGGTGCACGGGCTTGCAAAGCAAACTCAATTGCAGTTCCAAACAAATGAAAATTCATCAGAGGTAACACTTGCTTCTTTTAAGTATGATCACGCTGAAATGAGAAGAACTATATCCCATTATATTCTGATAAATGAGTTTCCCTTCATACATGTCGAAAGCTTTATGTTTAATGAAGTTATGAGAAAAGCTACACCACATTGGCAGAAAATAAGTCGGGCCACTGTAAAAGCAGATTGTACATCTACATATGAAATTGAAAAGAAAAAGTTTAAAGAAACTTTCAAGTCTGTCAAGAAGATTAACATAACGACTGGCATGTGGACTTCGTCGAATCAGAAACTAGGATACATGGTCGTCACGGGACACTGGATCGATTCTGGTTGGAAGTTAAATATGAGAGTTCTCAATTTCTGTAATGTTCCCCCTCCTCATAGTGGATATGTCATTGTAGAGTCTATATTTCAGTGTTTAAATGAGTGGGGGATTGAGAACAAAATAGGAACAGTGACTGTTGATAACGCTAAGGCAAATGATGTTGCCTTGCGAAATTTAAAAGAAATGTTAAGTATTAGTAAAACACTGCCAATTGAGGGTAAACTACTCCACATGCGTTGTTGTGCACATATACTAAACTTATGTGTACAGGACATTTTAAAGCTAATAGAGCCAATTATTGATAGGATACGTGATGGTATAAAATATGTGGCTGGGTCAGAGGGTCGTCGAATTAAATTCGCTGAAATTTCATCGCAACTGCAATTAAAGCCTAAGAAACTGATCTTAGATGTTCCTACACGTTGGAATTCGACATTTAATATGTTGCATTGTGCTATTCAATTTAAAAAAGTTTTTCCTCGATTTGCTACGTATGATGGTGGTTTTGTCGATTATGTGCCGAATTTAGAGGACTGGGAAAAAGTAGAAGGTGTTTGTGCAGTCTTAGAGGTATTTAGTGATGTCACTTAGATTGTATCCGGCAGTCAATTTCCTACTTCCAATCTGTTTCTCTCAGAAATAAAAAGAGTCAAACAAATCTTAGACAAAAAGGCGTTTGATCAAAACTTACATATCCGAGAGATGGATCGATCAATGAAAGACAAGTTTGATAAATATTGGGGGGAATGTAATTTAATAATGTCAATGGGTGCTGTGATGGATCCTCGTTTCAAGATGAAACTTCATGTTTTTTATTTTCCGATGCTTTATCCAATGGAAGGGGAATCTGATAGAAATCTTGTTTATTTAACAAATATGTTGAATGACCTTCATCAAGAATATGTTATCGAGGATAGAACAAAAAGGACCGAGATTCACGAATCAAGTCAAACTTCGTGTTCTGATAGCTATATCAATGTAGACCAAACATAAACTCTACAGGGCATAAATGATTATGAAAGTTTCATTCGGGAGAGTGGTGCGATATTGGAGCCTGTAAAATTAGAACTAGATGAGTATTTGGGTGAAAAAATCGTAATTCCAAGTTCAAAAAGTTTTGATGCTTTAGCTTGGTGGAAGATGAACAACGCGAAATATCCAATTCTGTCATGTATGGCTCGTGATATTTTGAGTATTCCGATTAGTACAGTGGCGTCTGAATCAACCTTTAGTGCTGGTGGTAGGGTGATCGAACCGCATCGATCCTGTTTGAAACCAGAAACTGTGGAAATGCTTTTGTGTGGAGCTGACTGGGCTCGTGAATTATATGGACTGAAAAAAACATATCAGGTTCACAAGTTGCATTTCATTTTACATTTATAATCTTAATGTGTTATGCTATTTTAATGTTGTATTTCTGATTAGACTCATTAATATCCTGTTTTTTAATGTTTTATGCATAAGAACATACTAGAAGAAGTGGAGATTGACTTGACTATTCCTTGAATATGTTACTCCTGGAATGTGCTTAGCTGCTGTCTGGTATTACTCTTCAACCTCAATTCTGTTTTGCTTTCGATGATGTTTTATGCTCTATTTGAGTTCTACTTTGAGTCTTTGAGGTCTACTTTCTTCTTTAGTTTTGTATGCATAATTTCTCCTTTACTAGTCTCATGTCCATGAAATTCTTTCTAAAATATTATATTTATATCTTTTTCGTAACAGGAATTTGAAGAATGTGATGTACTGGAATTTGGAATTAGCTGACTGGAGTTAAAAGTTGAATGATTTTTGTTATAAGCTGTTGTAATGTTTTGTTTATGAACTTTTGCACTTGTAAATTGTAATCTTGTTTTGAATACTTAGGCTCCAGTTCTGGTTTCTATAATTGTACAAAGCTAAAAGTATTAAACTTCAAATATTATTTTATTACTGGTTTATTAGAATCTACAATATGTTGCTCAATTGCTGTACTATCAAATTTGAATTGTATGTGTGTTGAATATGTCGAGCCGAGTCGAGCTTAACGAGCCGAGTCGAGCTCAAGTCTAGCCCGAGCCGAGCTTGAGTCGAACACTTACAAAGCTCGACTCGACTCGTCATGCTTATCAAACAAAAAACATTGTTCGAACTCGAGCTCATTTACTTGTCGAACCGATCCGAACTTCTCTTATCGAACTCGAGCTCGAGCTTGTTCGCGAATAGCTCGGTTCGTTTACAGCCCTAACATAAAGTAAGAGAGCTGCAAATTTATCCTTAACAAAGTATACAAACAAACTGTGATCACTGTGAGTTTGTTTGAAACCAAAATTTGTGAAAGATGAGGAAAATTTGATGTACCATTGCCTAGGAGCTTGTTTGAGTCCATATAAAGACTTGTGAAGCCTGCATACAAGTCTTTGTTTTGGATATTTAGCAACAAGTTCTGGTGAAGGAAGCAAACCAGGTCGCAAGCTCATGTAAACCTCTTCAGATAGATCTCCATACAGAAATGCAGTGGTCACATCCATTTGATATAGAGACCAATCATAGACAGTAGCTAGAGCCAATAAAACCCCCACTGTTGTTATTTTTGCAACAGGTGCAAAAGTTTCTTTCTAATCTAAACCTTCAGTTTGTGTAAATCCTCTTGCAACTAATCTTGCTTTGTATCTGTCTACACTCCCATCAGAATTATGTTTTACTTTGTATAACCACTTGCAGCTTACTACTTTCTTTCCTTTAGGAAGAGGTTGTATAGACCATGTTTTTGTAGCTTCAAGAGCTTAGAGCTCTACTGACATAGCTGTACACCAAGCTGAGTCTTTAACTGCTTGATTATAAGTGCTAGGAACATGAACAACAGTCACATTGGAAATGAAAGTTTGATACTCCTGATTAAACTTTTCATAAGACAGATAATGTGAGAGAGGATATACACAATTAGCTGTAGAAGACAATTTGTTAGTAACATAAGAAGGCATAGCATAATCAGCATATTTAACTAGCATAGTTCTTTATCTAACTGGCCTATTAACTGGTTCATTTATGAGATTATGATCTGTTGCAACCACAGAAGAAGGAATAGATGGAACATTTGGCTGGGGAGATCTAGTTGGCTGAGGAGAAGAAAGAATAGATGGATTTTTATGAGTAATGGGGGACTAAGGAGGTTCATTATCAGGTGTAAGATGAGCTGAGGATACATGTGAAAGATGAGCTGAGGATACAGGTTCAGATGTGGATTCATGTAGAGTGAATGATAATGGATCATCATACATATAGGTGTGTGAGTTATCTGAAGTAGGTTTATGGTTAGAGATTAGGTTTTGAAAAGGAAACTGGTCTTCAATGAAATGAACATCCCTAGATACAAACATTTGTTTTGTATCTAGGTTGAGAACTCTATATCCCTTCTGATTACTAGGGTAGCCAATGAAAACACATCTATATGATCTTGGGGCAAATTTTTCTTTATGAGGAGTAGTGTTTGTTGCATAGCACAATGAACCAAATACTCTCAAATGTGAGTATTCAGGAGGTTTATTGTATAAAATTTGATATGGGGACAAGCCTTTGTGTAGAGAGGTGGGAATTCTATTTAGTAAATAGGTAGCAGTGAGAACACAGTCTCCCCAGAAAGAGATATGGAGATGAGCTTGAAACTTTAAAGCTCTTGCAATGTTTAGGAGAGATCTGTGTTTTCTTTCTGCTCTTTCATTTTGTTGGGGGTATAAACATAGGTAGTTTGATGTGGGATACCTAGAGTTCTCAAGTGAGGTGAGAGATATCTGTTTAAGAATTCTGATCCATTATCACTCCTAACATGTTTGATAGTGACAGAAAAATGGTTTTGAATGTAAGAAATAAAGTCTTGGAATATAGAGACTACTTGAGTTTTATCACTGAGTAAGTATACCCATGTAGCTCTTGATTTATCCTCAACTATGGTTAAAAACATAGTACAATTACCATGAGTTTTGTATTTGTAAGGTCCCCATAAATATATATGCACAAGATCAAACAAATTTGTGCTAATAGAATCACTGTTATGAAATGGTAATCTGGATTGCTTAGCAAGAGAACAAATATCACAATGAAAAATAGGTTTAGCATTGATATGAAAAGGTAAATGAGTTAAGGCATTATGAGATACATGCCCTAACCTAGAGTGCCACAACTTTATACTGTTATCAGTGTGCACATTAGAACAATATCTAGAAGGTACATCATTGTCACAGTTGCTAGAACTAGATTGAATACTTTGAAGTGTATGTTGGTTCAACAAGTATAGTCTATCTCTCAGCTCACCAATCTCTATATTCCTCTTTAGTGTAGGGACCTGAAGAAGACAATTAGAAGGTGAGAAAGGTGAGAAAATGACATTGTAACGGGATTGTTGAGCTAGTTTAGATATGGACAAGAGATTATAGCTGAATTTAGGAATAAACAAAACATTATCTATGCTGATATCAGGTGATAACTGAATGGTTCATTGACGTGTGATTTGAGCACAATGTCCATTAGGTAATTGAAGAGAGGACTGTATATGTTTAGGCTGTTTCAACAAATGAAAGAAATGAGTAATGTGATCAGTTGCACCAGAGTCAATTATCCACATATATGAAGGTAGTTTAGATACAGTTAAAGCACAAATACTATGAGAGTTAAAATAGAGATTATTACCAGCTCTATGTACAGTATTGACTGAGGGAAATTGCCAGTTGCTGTTGCCAGTTGAGAGTTCATTTCCTGATGAAGCTTTCACTCCAGGTTGCAACATGTTTAGGAAACTCTTATATTGTTCCTCAGTCAATGTATATCCCTCTTTCTTTTCAGCTTGCTCACCTCCAGTTTTAGTTTCTCCAGCATTATTGTTGACTTGTGCAGCTGTCTTGGCCAACTATTTTGGTTTTGGCTTGCCATAGGACTTGTGCCAAGGAGGGAATCCAACAATGCAGAAACATTTTTCTTTAGTATGTCCTTGCATATGGCAGTAACTACACTTGACTTCTGCATCATTCTTTTTATTTCCTTTGTATCCTTTTGATTCACTAGCATTCACAGTTTGAGTTTGTTTTACAGCCATAGCCACATTATCATGCATAACACCATACTGATTTCCAGCTTCCCTTTGTTGTTCTTCTTCAATCAACATAGAGAAAGCTTGTGTGATGGTAGGTAAGGGAGACATCATGAGGATTTTTCCTCTAACATTATTGAAAGTATTATTTAGTCCCATAAGAAAGTGATTCAGTTTCACTGTTCTCTCATATTCATCAAGCCTCTTGTTAATCTCACAGCTACATTTACCACAGTTACATCTAGGTATAGGAGTAAGACAATCCAATTCATCATTCAAAACCCTAAATCTGGTAAAATAACTAGAGATAGTCATGTTTCCTTGAGTGACATGACTAAGCTCTTTCCTGAGATTGTAGACCTTAGGAATATTGACATGAGAAAACCTAGCTTCAAGATCTTCCCAAATCAATTGAGCATATGTAAAATACACAACTAAATTTCTAATCTCAGGAGTAACTGAGTTCAACAACCAAGAGATAACTACATCATTACATCTGATCCATAGAGACAGTATAGGAGAGTTTGTAGCTGGTTTTACCTGTGAACCATCAGTGAAACCAAGTTTCATCTTAGCAGATAAGGCTATCTTCATAGATCTAGCCCATTGATTGTAGTTGTCTTCATCAAGCATCATGGAAATGATGTTGATGCATGTATTGTCAGCTGGATGAAGATACAAAGGAAGGTTGACATCTATGTGCTTGAATTTGTAGAGGATGAACTGGAACTAGCATTAGGGTTTGTAAAATTTGTATAAGAAGCCATCAGATTCATATACTTGAATCTGATTAACAAAATAGTAAAAATGGCAGCAGAAACAGTAATCAAATACTGGATCTAAGCTCTGATAGCATGATACAAACACAAATCAGTGTGTTTAAGCTTGAAGAAGAAGAAGAAGAAGAAGAAGAAGAAGAGAGGAGAGAGAGAAATGTAATGTTTTCATTGATGTAAAATGTGAATACAAAATCTGTATTTACAATGCTTTGTGTATGAGAATATAAAGAAAGCTAAGGCTAACTAACATCTATAGATATATTTCCTATATGTATACATTGCCTTGCTCTCCAAGCTAAAATGATAACAAACTTTCTAACTAACTTGTGCCACTTGTCAACTTGGACCACTTATGTATATTCCACCTTCCATAGACTTTATTCCATGCTTCTCATTCTCTTGTGCACCTACATGATCATCACAGTGATCTGTATGATCAGAAATCATGTGTGCATGCTTTCTTTTATCACCATGCACACTATCAAGTATTCTCCTTCCATTCTAGTTTTATATAGAAAAATATTTTATCTCAACTATTTCTAGTTCCAAACAAAGCCTAAAGGATAAACACCTACTTTGCGGGAACATTTATCACGACCTCTACCATTTTCAGCCACTATCATCATGACTTTCACCGACTGCACTGTTTGGCGCCTGCATGACTTTACATGGTTGGCATCTATGTTTAGCTCATTCTCATGAATACATTTTTCATTGTCTTTTGTTTCAATTTTATGTTCCTATTAGTTCAGATAAATTTCCTACTATTTCTGATGCTTGTCAATTAGGCTAGTTAAGATGTTTTACGCAACGGGATGTTTGGGATCCTGCTGCCAGTTTTATCATTTAGTAGAAATTACTATTTTATATGCTCTATTGATGATCTACTAAACTTATATACCTATATATTTTATACACAAGTATTAGGATTTTGATATTTTTTTGTAAGATTATGTTTCATGTACAATTCGAGCATAACATCAAATCTTTACAACTTGTTTGTTGGGAGTAGGACATTCAAGTTTCTATTTGTGTGAGTTGATCATAACAACTTGTTTATTGGGAGTAGGGACATTAAACTTACTTAAGTTGCTAGCTTTTCATCTGTCATTGTGTGCTTCTATTTTTCCAGCAGACTTTATCTATACAGATTCCACTTATATATCATATTTGGCCTAATAAACTTACCTTCTTGGGACTCTATGAACCAAGATGTACTTTTATTATAGAGCAACATCGATCTACTTTCATTTTAATAGACTTTTATTTCTTTGGAGCTAACTTGTTTATAGTTAGAAGTGTTCGACTGTTCATGATCCAAAACTGGTGGTCCAGATGCATTCTGAACTAGACTCCGAGTCTCATGTGCTACCGAGGAACTGATGGACCTTTTCAAGTACACATATCGATAATTGAAGTTATTTTGCATGCCTACATAGAGATATTAAAAAAATGACAATGAAACAATCTACTATATTCTTAACTTATGCCCTAAGAATCTCTAAACACATGGGTACGAGTAAATCTTTTATTTAAAGAAAAGTTGGAGAAAAGCGGTTCAATTTTGAATTCATACTATAACTTGAAGCTAATATCAGGATAACTTACTCTCCCCATGTACTACTGATTTGATATGATTTCAAAAAACTCATGAATCATATCTGCCCGTGACCATTCGAGTTAAATCTCGAGAGTCCCAGATGAGACCTTCAACTATCTTTCTTTCATGCTACTTGTTGGGCCTTACAGGTTTGGGATGGTCAGAAGCCCAGCCTACATACTAGTGGGTCATCCACAGTGACCAGTCCAGGCCACGTAGCTTATATCAGCACGTGCTTAAGCTTGAAAGAGACCGGATGAATTATGCCTCTAAAGGATAGATTTTCATCCTTATCAATATTCCTACATGTATATAAGGTAAACTTTTATGCATTATCACTTACTGACTCATTTTTGAACATAATACCCGTGAACTGATTATCACGCCGGAGGTATCACCGGGGATCCGCCCTGCCTTCGTTTTATCTTGCAGGTTAGCTGATCATCTGCTTGGCACAGACGAAATCTGGCATCAACAACTGGCGCCGTCTGTGGGAATTGTGTAGGAAATTTTGCTCGAAAGTTGTTGTTAAGATGGTAGTAGTAGAAGAAACGTTAGATCCATTTGTCACACCACCAAATCCTCCGCATGCAGATGGATTCGGGCTAACTACGCCACCGGGATTTGGATGTGGTGTCTCGAGTGGTGCAGGTAGCTCTAGCAGAGGTGGTGACCAACGTCCTCCTCTCAACAGGAATATTCTGATTGGTCATACACTGGAGGAATTGGCCAAGAAAAAGGAAGAAGAAAGAAGGTGAGCAGAGTTAAGAAAGCATGAGTTAATCAAGAAGAAGGAGGCAGAAAGAAGGCTGGTTGAGTTACGTAGAGAGGAGGATGCTGCCAAAGCAAGAGATCGTGAATCTCTAGCTATGTTCATGGCTCAAACAAAAGAGTTGATGGAGCAGGCTGAAAGGATAAAAACAAGGTTGAACTTAGATGATGATCATCCGGACGGAGGAGCTCAAAGAAAGAAGAAATCTAAAAGCGGGAAGAGCTCCCGGTCGGACAGGCAGAAGGAGAAAAGAAAGAAAAAGAAGGGCTCGAGGAAAGGAAGTCGTAAATCATCGTCTGGCTCATCTGGTTCTGAGAGTAACAGTTCAAGCAGCTCAAGCAGTTCTGAGAGTGAAAGTGAATATGACTAGGATATGGAAGAGCGCATGGCGAATATGGAAAGGATCATGAGGGGATGAGCAAGGGACGATGGTCGGAGGAAATCCCCTCTGATCAGATCTATACGGAAGCATAAAGTAAAGCATGGGATGGCCACGCCGAAATTGAAACATTATACTGGTAAGACTGATCCGAATGATTTTGTGGTGGATTATCAAAATCTGATGGAGGCGGATGGCCATGACAAGCGAACGCTTTGCCGCTTGTTTGAGTCATTTCTGGATGAGGAGGCAAATAGATGGTACTACTCACTAGCTCCCAATAGTATCAGCTCATTCCGCCAATTGAAAAAGACTTTTGTGAAGCATTTTGACTTCTACCGGAGGAAGGGCAAGGATACCGGGTGGTTAATTAACGTAAAGCAGAAGAATGATGATGGGCTGATTGAGTTCTTGAAGCGGTTCAAAAGGGCATGCCAACATGTGAAAAAATTAAAGGAAGAGTAAGCTATGTCCCTCCTGACCGGCAACATGGACAAGGATAAGAGTAAGAAGCTGAGAAGTTCTCTGTATGATTTTCCCCCCAACAATCTGGATGACATATTTTACAGAGCCCAAAA
>JAUEJK010162975.1:0-10908 GCA_032274865.1 Eryngium alpinum
GATTACTTATTCTTGCACCCGAGTCCCTCCGGTGGGACCACCCCCCACCGGTTTTTGCAGGTTTTCCGGTGGACGTTTAAGGAGCTAGGAGAACAGTTTTGATCCCTTACGGGAGACAGGTATACCTTCATTTTGATATTATTATTTTTGATCTGTAACACTTATAAACTCTTTAACTGTCTTTGGATTAGCTTTCTTTCCCTCAATAGCCTAAGTTGTTTCAACTACAACCTTGTCCTTCTTGACAGGTACCACTGAGCTTCCTGTTCTTATGCCATCTTTCATAAGTTTTTCACCACCAGCAGCTGGAGGAAAATCATCATCAGAAGAACTATCATCATCCTTACTAGATTCAACTGCTGGTGCCTTACCCTTATCTGCTGGATCAACTTTTTTCTTTGAACTTCCCTCAGTCTTATCATCATCTTTCTTTTCCTTATCCTCCCCCTTTTTGGCATCATCAAGTAATTTAGAGGAGATATTTTGAATCAACTGCATCATTTGATCTTGCTGTTGTTGCATTTGAATGGTTCTGTTTTGTAGTTCCTCAATCTGCCTAATCTGCTTATCCAACTTAGCTTGTGTTTCCTCATCTTTGAGAATAGCTTCACCACTTCTCTATAGAACTTCTTTCTTTAGAAAGTCAGATGAAAAAAGCATCCATTCGAACATAAACTTTGTCAAAAAGCTCCTTGTCACTCTTTCTGCAGCGAAGTACTAAAAAATATAGAGCTTTCAAGGTCAGTTTATACTTCTTGCAAACATCAACAGTTAACTCTTAAAGAGTTAAAGTATTAACATCTCCAACTTCTGCTTGTAAATAAGCTTCTCTTATCACTCTCACATCCTCTTCCAATCCTGGATAATTATCTTCATTCAGCCAATAATTAGGATCTGGGAGAGCTTTTTCTTTACAAATTTCAGGTAATTGTTTCACTCTAGATGAACAAGTAGCTGTAGAAGGCCTAACACTTGGGTTTTCTTGAATATTTCTTAGCTACTGGAAGAGCTACTAGATTCATCTCCAGATTCATCTTTGTGTTCACTTTCATCCTGCTCCTCGCTTACATCCTTCTGCTCATCTTCCTTCTCATCTTCATTTTCAGGGATCTTCTTTCGATGAGAAGTAGCATCACTCTCATAAAAAACTACATCATCCTCAACTGGTTCTGTGTCAAGTTGGATAGTATGTTCTAGCTGCTCATACCATGATGTACTGATTGAATCAGAATGTAAAACTTCTAATCTCTTTCTGTTTTTCTCAAGGATCTCATCCTTGCTCACTTTCACACATTCTCCTGTTGCCTGAACTTCTAAGTTCAGCCCCTCTTGCTCACTTTTTCAATTGCTATGGATAACAGAGCTCTCATGCACATTCTATCCTTTTTCCAAGCTTTCAGTAGCTTGACTCTCTCTAGATATTCTCTCTGATTTTCTCTTAGGCTCACTTCCTAAGTCACTCTGAGGTAAGAAGGAGTTAAGAGTTAGAGATATACCTGCTTGAGAAGCTAGAATGTGAATAGAAAGAGGTTAAATTAGTTGTGGAGGAGAGACAATCATATCATCAGCATCATTATTTTCTTGTTCAGAAAATATTTGTATAATTTTTCTTCTTTCTACAGGCCTCACCATTTGAGATTATCTTGTTATCACATGTTGCATAGCTGTTGGAGCAGATGATGAAGGGATGTGCAAGAAATCCATGATATTTTGTTCTGCTTGCTGAGGCTGTTGAGATAACTGAAGAATTCCTGTTGCAAAAGTTTCTAGAGATTCCCTGTCTTCTTGTTGAGTTTCAGTGTCTTTTTGGATCACTGTTTCTTGTGGACTCACTCTAGCTTCTTCTTCTAGAACATCTTTAACAACTGTGCCATCAATTGTACTTTGAACAATTGGTTCTTGTGGGGCAGCAACTGTTGCTTCAGCATCAAGGACACTTGCAGTCTCAGTTTCTAGGTTCAAAACTGGCTCTTGTGTGCTGTCAAGTTGTCTATCACCTACTAGTATAGGAGAACTATCTTCAATGTTGTAGTGAAATACATAGTATTGAATCCATCCCAATGCTTGTAGCTCTGTTGCATTAAACTGATTCATCACTACTTCTCTGACAATGATATACTATGCTTGCTGAATCAAATGAAATCTCCTTTTATCTGTAGGATACAGTTTTCTCTGAATGCTAGCTGCTTATCTACAATGAGATGATAAGAATTGTAGCACAGCCTCAGGTGTAGGATAATCTCTTTGAAAAACTGATCTTACAGAAGCAATATAAGCAAGTTTGCTTCCCAAAAACTTGTTGTCACCTGGCATCTAATGCTCAGACTCATCAGAATCAGTGAAACCTGATGGATTGTACCCTTTATCTGCTCTTGTTCTCCTTGACTTCCTTTTAACAGCTTTGTGTTTAATTCTCTTTCCAACTGTTTTAGGTAGCTGCTGATCCTTGCTATCTTTTTCCCCCTAGCACTTGCTTCCTTGTGTGATTTAGTTGGATCACTCAGCTTCTTTGTCCTTCTCTCTCTCTCCTTATATCTTCCTCATTGGCTCTCTCTATGACAGACTCTTTAACTTGTGCCCTGGGCATAGAGCTTTGTTCAACAGGAATATCTTTCCGAGAAGATACACCTGGTAACTTGGTTTGCCCTTTTTCAACTGCTGTTTGTTGGGAAACAACATAGGTGGTCTTGGCTTTGGTTGTCTCACTCTTAACAACTACTGTTGGTTGGGAAACAACAGAGGTGGTCTTGGCTTTGGTTATCTCACTCTTAGCCTTCTTCTGAGGTTGAGAATCCTCAACTGCTGATAGTTCTCCCTCACTCTAACTTCTCAAAATCAACTTCCTCTTTCATGGCTTCTCTGATTTTTGAGTAGGTGGTGATGGAATATGTTTGGGGGATGCAGATTGGTTAGCTTGAGAGGGGACATTCTTCTCAAGCTTATCTATTCCTGAATCATTTGATGAATAATCATCTTTATCATAATCATCATCATCATCAGTTTCAACTTCAATCACAGCTGCTTGTGACTTGAAGTGATCAGGAATATACAACTCAAGATCTTCATTTAGACCTCTTATTGTTAAGTCAGCTATAACCCTTTTTGATTGGGTGTGAGGCTCATATGTGTCATTCCTATTATTTATCACCAAATTTTGCACAATGTGATTAGCAAGAATCATGAGAAATCTGGGATAAAGAATGAACTTGTTTCTTTTGGCTTTAACACCAAGTTTGTCACAGATTTCTCTAATTATAAGCAAACCAAAATTAACATTTTTGTTTACAATTAGACTATATGCAATTTTCTGGACAAATTGTGTTATAGCATCATAGCTTCCTACTTTTGCACATAAGCATTGAATTAAAGTATGTAAGAAATAGGACCATTCTTTTCTTAAGATTTTTCTGGTAACACTTCCTAGGGTCTTGGGAAACTCAGAGATTTGAATTCGATTAAGCACTTGGCAAATTTTTCTATCACTAGCAGGCCTCCTAAGATTCTCAGTACGAAATAAGAATGTTTTGTTAACTGTATCAGCAGTTATGGTGTAAAGTTTACCCTTGATGGTGACCTTGAATGAACTTTGATCAGAAGCTATAACTGCAGATTCCCACATTTCTTTAATAATCTCCACATAAATCTCTGGGCATAATGTGAGAGCATTGCTGATTTGGCATCCTTGAAGATAGTTTAAGAAGATTTTGAACTTCTTTTCAGTTGGACCGGTGTACATCACTTGATTTGTAACTGGGATTTCAAAATCTCCACTGGTTTTAACTGCTTGAGATTTGGGCGCCATTAGAAGAGTATGAAATTGCTGTAAAAACTAAGCTTTTTCACAGAGGTTAAAAAGCTTAAAGATTCTCAGAAGAAAGTGTAAAGTAAAAGTGAAATAGAGGTTAAGTCTCACTTAAATACTGTCATTTCTAACTCCTCGAAAAACGTGATATAGTAATTTTTAAATTCCTTTTCAATTTTACTTTAAAGGATCCGCTTGAGGTTTAATCATTAATTTTTTAATTTGCGTGTAACCAGCGCACGTGTATATATATATATATATATATATATATATATATATATATATATACAATTAACTTAACTAAAAGCAATATTTTCTTATTTAGCGTGTAAACAAGGTGCGTGGACACATGCATGTAAATAATTTAATTAAAAAATTAACGGATGTAAAGTTCCCGTTAATAATTTAGTATTCATTAATTACAGTGACCTCGGCAGCTAGATACTATGCAAGCAGTTACCTCAGCAGCTGAGCTGCTCTAAGCAGTTAAGCATAGACAAAATTTTCTAAGCCCTTCAGTAATATCTTATTAATAATCTAAGATTAAAAACAGAGATATTATCTGCTTCTTTGATTAAAAACAATGCAATTTTGATTATGAGAAATTTAACATTCCTAATTCACTAACCAATCGTACAAATGTTGCTTCATCTAGTGGTTTTGTAAAGATATCAGCTAACTGTTTGTTTGTAGGAACAAAGTGAAGTTCTATTGTTCCTTCCATAACATGTTCTCTAATAAAGTGATATCTTACATCTATATGCTTTGTCCTAGAGTGTTGTACATGATTTTCTGTGATTGCAATTGCAGAAGTATTGTCACAATATATAGAAATTTTATTCAATTTCAAACCATAATCAAGTAACTGATTTCTGATCCAGAGTATTTGAGCATAGCAGCTCCCAACAGCTACGTACTCTGCTTCAGCAGTAGAAGTAGAAACATAATATGGTTTCTTACTAAACCAAGAAATTAATCTTCCTCCTAACATTTGACAACTTCCACTTGTACTCTTTCTATCAATTTTGCAACTTGCATAATCTACATCAGAGTAACCAATTAGTTTAAAATCAGATTCTTTGGGATACCACAAACCTAAGTTTGAATTTCCTTTTAGATATCTGCGAATTCTTTTGACTGCAATAAGATGAGATTCTCTGGGATCAGCTTGAAATCTAGCACAAAGATAAGTAGAAAACATTGTGTCTGGTCTACTAGCAGTTAAGTGTAATAATAAGCCAATCATTGCCCTATAGTTAGTGACATCAACCTTTGATCCTTTCAGATCAGCATCTAACTTAGTAGCAGTTGCCATGAGAGTTTTTGCAGGAGTATTATCATTCATTTTAAATTTCTTTAAAAGTTCATAGACATATTTAGTTTGACTAATGAAAATTCCATTAGCTACTTGTTTAACCTGTAAACCTAAAAAGAAATTTAATTCTCCCATCATGCTCATTTATTTCATGCTTAGACTACATTAACTTGCTAAATTTAGCACATAACTTATCATTAGTAGACCCAAAAATAATGTCATCAACATATACTTGAACTAAGATTATGTCTTTGCCATGGTACCTATAAAACAATGTTTTATCAACTACTCCTCGAGTAAATTTATTTTTAATCAAAAATTTAGAGAGAGTATCATACCATGCTCTTAGTGCCTGTTTCAAGCCATAAAGTGCTTTTTCCAACCTGTAAACATGATTAGGAAAGTTAGGATTTACAAAACCTGGTGGTTGTGCTACATATACCTCCCCATCTAGCTTCCCATTTAAAAATGCACTTTTCACATCAATTTGATACACCTTGAAGTTTGAATGTGCTGCAAAGGCTATAAACATTCTGATAGCCTCCAATCTAGCTACTGGTGCAAAGGTCTCATCATAATCAATACCTTCATGTTGTGAATAACCATTGGCAACTATTCTAGCTTTGTTTCTAACCACTATTCTATCCTCATCTAGCTCGTTTTTAAAAACCTATTTTGCACCAATGATTGATCTGTTTCTAGGTTTTACAACAAGCTTCCAAACTTTATTCCTTTTAAACCGGTTTAGCTCTTCTTACATTGTAATTATCCAGTCTACATCAAGTAAGACTTTTTCTATCTGCTTAGGTTCAATCTTTGATAAGAATTTATGATACAAACATTCTTTGATAAGAAGTTATGATACAAACATTTATTTTGTGTGGCTCTTCTGGTTTGGATAACTGCTTGTGGATTACCAATTATTTGATCATATGGTTGATCCCTTGACCAGACAATAGCTCTAGGTAAATTTCCTCTTGTTGATATTTGTACTATTGGATTAGATGATGTAGCTCCCCCTAAGTTAGTTTCCTCCTCTGAATCACTGGTTTGTTCATGGATACTTGAATTTTCTTCATGTTCAGTCACATCAGCAGCTGCATTTGTTGTAGACACATTAGCAGCTGTATCAAATTCTGGATTCAGATTGTGGATACCAACTGTAGGTTTTCCTTGAACATTATCTACAGTGTAAACTTCTTCTTCATCATCTAAGCTTTCATAACTTATGCTTACTTCTTCACCTTCATTTTCAAACCTTAATATTTCATAGCTGCTGTCATCTGGCTCTTTGAAGTCGGCTTTCTTTTATCATTAAAGGTTACATTTATTGACTCCGTGACTGCTCTAGTGTTAAGGTTGAAAATTTTATATGCTTTGCTGCTTAGAGAATATCCAAGAAATATGGCTTCATCTGCTTTTGCATCAAACTTTCCAATGTTTTCTTGATTTCTCATAACAAAACATTTACACCCAAATACATGCAAGAACTTCGAGCTTGGCTTCCTTCCCATCATTAACTCATAAAGAGTCTTGTCTTGTTGTTTATTGATGATGGACCTATTTTGGGTGAAGCAAGCAGTACTGATGGCTTCTGCCCAAAAATAGGTTGGCAATCTAGCTTCTTGTAGCATTGGTCTTGCTGTCTCTATTAGAGTTCTATTTTTCCTTTCTACTACACCATTTTGTTGGGGTGTTTTGGGAGCACTATAAGTTTGAGTGATTCCTTTTGATGTACAGAACTCCTCCATGGTATAGTTTTTGTTCCATTGTCACTTCTCAGAATTCTGACTGGTAAATTTGCTTATTTTTCAACTCTTTTAATATGATCAATCAGTAGCTATGGTGTTTCATCTTTTGAAGATAAGAACTTTACCCATGTGTATCTATTAAAGTCATCTACTATCACTTGAGCAAATCTTTTCTTGTTAATTGTCATAACATTAACTGGTCCAAACAAATCCATGTGAATTAGTTGTAGTGGACTAGCTATTGACGAAACTTGTTTAGTTTTGAAGCTTATCCTTTTCTGTTTACCTTTCTGACATGCTTCACATAAACCATGCTGTTTGAACTCAAGTTGTGGAATACCAGTCACTAGACCTTTCTTCACTAGATTATTAATGGTCTCGAAATTGAGATGAGAATGCTTCTTATGCCAATTCCAGCTTTCATCTGCTGATGCTTTAGTATACAAGAATACAGATTCATCAGCAGCTGCAAAACTGGCTACAAAAAGACTACCTTTTCTTACACCTGTCAATAATGGCTTTTCTTGAGAACTTTTGGCAATTAGACATACATCTCCCTTGAATAAAACTAAGTGGCCTCTGTCACAGAATTGGCTTATGCTTAGAAGATTGTAATTTAATCCTTCAACCAATTGTACAACTTCAATGGTTACTTTTCCTTGTTGTATATCTCCAATGCCAATAGTATACCCCTTCCATTATCTCCAAATGTAATCACTGGTCTTGTCTTTTCTTTAAAGTTTATGAGCATGAACTTATTTCCAGTCATATATCTTGAACACCCACTATCAAGATACCAGAGCTGCCTCTTATTTCACTGCGCACAATAACAATTACATTAGACCTTTTTGGGTACCCAAACAGCTTTGGGTACTGCCTTTTTCACAGAAGTATTAGTTTTATCAGATCTAACAGTATCAATAGAGATACTTCTAGATCTAGGTGGACTAACACTTTGTTTAATTCTTTCCTTGCCTTTTCTTAACTCTTTTTGGCTGCTGATTCAGTTTTGGATAAGGCCTATTATCAACATAAGAGTTATTTGGATACATATTAGGTGCAGGCAAGAGATTCACATAAATATTCCTTATGTCATAGGGATTTTGTGGATAGGAATAATATTGGGGAGTAATGTAAGGCAATTGATGATAGTAATGAGCGGGAGCAACATGTATAATGTTATCAATGTTAGGAGGGTTGTTGCACCTAGCTGCAATATGATTCAAACTGCCACAGTTGTGACAAGTTTTTCTGGGTGCATCCTTCATAGATTGGTAACCATTATAATTGTTACTTCAATTTTACCATTTCTATTTCTTTTGGTTTTAGTATCCTCAATTTCCTTACTTTGCTGGTTATCTGCTCTTGGTCCTCTCTCTTTGACTTGATTAATCTTAAGAATAGACTTGGCAGAATTACTTTTATATTCAACTGAATCTTCGTCTGATGAAGAGTCTTCCTTTTCAGAGTTTTCATGTGAAACACTAGGAACATCTGCAACAGTCATAAAATGATCAAAAGAGACTTCCTTGGTAGTTTTGATTGGAAATTTCCTAGCTACTTCTTGTTTCTTTTTAGGTAAACTATAGAAGTTATTACCTATCCACGCCTACCTTGAATTTCTCTCTTGATATTTTCAGTCACATTAGTTGCTTCTCTCCATCTTCCTAAAGTTTCTCTTTCTGAGTCAAGTTCCTTTTGAACATTTTCAGTCTTCTTAAGTTAACCAACATACTCATGTTTGAGCATTTGGAACTTTTCTCTTAAGTCCTCTAACTCTAACAATTAAGTTTCTAGAAAGTGATTTCTTTTAATCAACTTATTGTTTTCCTCTTTGATTCTTTGATCTTCTTTATTCATACAACTTAATGTAGTTTGGAGATAATAGATCTCTTTATACATTAATTTGATATTTTCTTTACAATCATCATAAGACATATTAGAGGAAATAGAAATATCACTTACAGAGAGTGTTTTGGACTTTTCTGGTTCCACATCAGCCATGAATGCAAAGTCTGTTGGTTCCTCAGCATCTGAGTCAGAATCAACCCAATCTCTTCCTTCGGTTAGCAAGACTTTTCCTTTGTTTTTCTCCTTTTTTAGCAATTCAAAATATTTCTTTTTGTGATATTCCAATTCCTTAGAACCTATAAATTAGTTATTACTTTTAGGCTTCTTACAATCAGAGGCAAAGTGACTAATACCATTGCAATTGAAACATCTTGCTATAGACTTGTCAACAGTTGATAAAGAATCCTTCTTAGCTGTTTGGCCATAAATGACACCTGCTGGTATCCTTTTCCTTATGAATTTTAGCTTTCTGAATTTCCTTGCTATAAGAGCAGCTGTTTCATCTCCTATTTCTTCAGGATTAATCTCATCATCATATTGTTTACTAGGATAACCTTCAGACTTAAGAGCTATTTCTTTTTTGTCTGTAGCAGCAGCTGTGAAGGCAGTTGCCATACTCTTTTCAACTGCTTGTTTTGCTTTGAATTTCTCCATCCATTCTTCTTCAGTAAATAAAGCTAAGGACTTATCACCATACTGCTTCATCATCTTTTCTTTGTGGCTATTCTCTGCATCCATTGTTTTTAGACTACTATACAAGGTATCAAGTGTGAGATCTTTCCACCCAGTTGAGTGTCTCATAGCATGAGTCTTGGCTTCATATTGTCTAGATAAGGCTTGAACAAATTTGATATTGACTTCCTCAGATTCATACACTTTGTTGTGAAGTCTCAAATTGTTAAGTAGCTGTTTAAGCCTGTTATAGGTTTGTGTTAAGGAATCCTTTGGATTTGCAATAAAATGTTCATACTCTTGAATCAACATATTTATGTTTTCTTTTTCACATCTTCATTTCCTTCACACAAAACTTGCAAAGTTTCCCAGGTTTCTTTTTCTGCTACACAGTTTATAACAATTTGCAGATATTCATTAGTTAAACCTTGCAGAATCAAATTCCTTACCTTTCTATCACAGTTAGCCTCATACTCCTCTTCAGTAGTGTACTCAGATGGTTGTTTATCTACTGACTTCTCTGGAGTAACAATGCCATCAGAACTGGTTTCACCAGGTAGTATCTTTTTAGGCACAAATGGACCATTTTCCAAACACTTGAGCATCTTAGGACCTTTAGAGTCAATTAATGCCATCATTCTTACTTTCGAAAAAAAATATTCTTCATATTTTAGCACAAGAACTCTGCTTACAAAATCCCTATATTTGAATTGATTTTTATTACTTATCCTAACTGGATCAATTAATTATTAGATAGTCACTAGCTCTGATACCAATTGTTTGTCCCAAGTTAGGTAAGATTGTAGAAGGGGGGTTGAATACAATCTTAGAATTTTTAACAATCTTTTCAAACTATTTTATAGATATCAATTGTTAATTGTATAATCAATAAAAACAGTCAATAAATATTGAAACACGAATATAATCAAAGCTTCATTTGTATTAACTTTTATTGAACTTACAAAAACTGGTATCTTTATGAAGAACACCAGCTGCTATTCTGCAATTACAAAACCCTAACAACTGTTCTGTAATCGTATTCAGCTTCTACAAATCTTAGACTATTTATAATACAATGAAAATCAACAATTAAGGAAATGATAATTACTTCCTTAATTATCTTCTAAGATTTGCTGCCTATCTTTTAAGATTCCAAACTTACCTAAACTGAATAATACATATCCTTATCTCAGTCGACTCTTATAATTAAAACAACTAGCAAATTATAGAAATACCCTTAATACAAAAGTAACAAACGACAGTTGCTTGTACATTTAGCTGCTGGTAGCAGCTAACACTTAGCAAAATATCACAACTTCAGCTGCTGCCATTAGAAACTTCTGATCACTTACATTGTTTCATCACATCATCAAATAATTTATTTTAACAGTACAGTTTATGTCGGATGAGCTTTTGTACTTTTCCTTTTTGAACCATCCGATGATTATATGAACGGTGTTAGATTACGTTGCTGTAATAGTGTTCAAAGTCACCTGTGACTGTGGATCAAGTCCCTA
>JAUEJK010163185.1:0-10908 GCA_032274865.1 Eryngium alpinum
ATGAAAGATTTTCAATCCAAAAGTAGTTTTACAGAAGTGAGCAGTTCAATTACCATTAAGATCAGGAGAATGATTCCATCGTATGATTGTTGTATGATCGGAGTAATTTAGTACCAAAATAACCATCACCACATCAGTGTACTTGCGTGTGTGCAGCCTGCAGCGGGGTTTAGAAATGTTTGAATATTACAATATTTATCTAAAAGATAAAAAGGTTGATGAAAATTCTAAGATATCTAAGTTAAAGAAAGGGTGCAGAATTATATGATGTAACAAATATGAATAATATATTGTAATCAGTGCAACTGTGACCAAAAACAATTTCCACAAAGTTAGGTCCAAGAATCAAAGTGGTGCAAAGCAGAAACCAGTACAATGCTGATGCCAACGCCCACAGGTCTGCAGGCCTAGTAAGAGGCTTTTACAGCTCGCAGTAAAATGTTAATTAATGTAATATTCTCTATTTTCTTCAGAATTATATATTAAAATTAATTATTTTTTTATTACTTATTTAGAAGAATATTGTTTGGTTGTTGTTATGGATTGTTATAACGAACCAAAATAAAGCGTACTTGTTTAGAAGAATCCCGGAAGATGATCTTTTAGAAATCCGTGATCAGCCACCGGAAAACCTGCAAAAACCGGCAGAAATGGTCCGCCGGGAGGCCTCGGGGTGCAAAAATGAGTAACGGAAGAATTATGTGAATTCTCTCTGAGTTGGAGCTAAAATTACGTACCTGATTATGAGAAATAATCCCTTTTATATAGGCATGCATTAGGTTTTCTGATGGCTAATAGGAATTAGAATCCTATTCAGAAGGTTTAGGTTTACCTTATTTCTTCTTTCTTGCCGCTTAAGATTAGGGTTTTCTACCATCTTTAGGAATCATTTCTTGATTTACCTATAAGGAATCACTTCCTTATTCGAAAATACCTGGATTTAATATAAGGTTTCTGCACCTTCTTGATTGAGTCCCCGCATTGAACTTTTGCCGTATTGGCCTTGATTTAACTCGAGTTTTGTTCCGGTTCGGATCCGGATCGTGCTGACTTGTGCCTTTGTGTTTCGGAACCTATTTTTGGGCCACTACATTTGCCATCTATTTTCGTGGTGGTTTATCCCACGAAAAGTATTATTCGTTTTGTACCAAAAATCGGGGCTTATGAAAATTTTCCGCCCAGATCACCCCTCATTGGCGTTGGGATGCCAAGGGAACTTTAGCTTAGCCACTTTAGCGCTTTAGAAATGAAATTCAAAGACCTCCTTGTCGTTGGCGCCAAAGAGTGTTCATAAAGTCCTATGCTGGCGGTTTAGAGAAGAGATTGGAAGGTCTTATTGGCGTAAGGAGCACCCTTTGATTATCTTTTAGGCACTTTTGAAGAGTAATTTGAATAACCCCTTGGCGTTGATGCCAAGAAGAGTCTCATGCCAACTTGTTTGGCGGTCTTGACATCACGAAAAGAGGCTCCTAGGCGCGAGGCCCCAAGGAGTGTACGTAGGAGCCATGTTTGGCATCTTGATGATCCTCAAAGCATGCCCCTAGGCGTTGGACGCCTAGGACGTCGATACCTCTTTGCCTTGGCATTTTGCAAGGGTTTCTATCCCCTTATCTTGGCGTGGGATGCCCAGGAGGTGTGTTAGGGAGCACGTTTGACGTTTTTGATATCTTATGGAGTCACTCCTTGGCCAAGGGAGTTACTATCCATCTCATTTTGTGGCTTGAAAGCGCCAAAGTGTGTCTTCCTAGGCGTAGGATGCCAACAAACTTCTTCTTACCTAACCTTGGAGGTTTAGGGTTTATTTGAGGGTTCCTCCTTGGCGTGGGACGCCAACGAGCTTCATTAATTGCCTAGTGTGGCTTTTTACATTGTGTTAAAACAACCATCCTTGGCGCTGGACGCCAATGAGTCTCACATCCAGATTACTTAGGCGTTTTAGCCTCTCTGAATTCCTTGTCGTTGGCGTGGAACACCCAAGAGTTGTGCTTTTGGTGCTGGACCACAACTTTATTTCTTCATATATATGTCTTTTTTCGAAGGCATTTAACGGCAGAAAAATATTTTTAGGGTTTCCACTCGTACGGAACGGTTACTATGTCGGGTAGTTGCAGCGACACGACTTCTCATGACCCTTCAACTTACTCTTCTATATGAACCCCTCCTTCCTCATACTCAAGTTCTCAAACTTCTCTCTATCTTCTTTGTACTCAAATCTCCTCTCAAGAGTATTTAAGCGCAATCGCAGAAAGCAGTCAACCCAAGAAAAGGTCCAAGAAGAGCGCCTTCTTAGGTATTCTTTTAGTCTATTCTATTCGTATTTACTAAATTTTCCTCATTCTTGTGAGTTTTTCTTCATCATGTAGTTGATAAGGAGATTGCTCGTCTTGTAAAGTTAGGGCAATATGCCCCATAGTCATCTACTCCAACTCCAGAGTCTTCTTGGAAGAGGACTCGTGATCAACCACCTTCTCTTCCTCCTTCAACTCCTACTTCCAGTAGCGCTCCCTTTCAAGGGGAGTAGACCTTTGGTCCCGACGACTCTATAGTCAGGGATAAAACTTATGCTCAACAATGGTCCCTGGGATCTATCACTCCACGTGATAAGGAGGAATATATTTATATCTCTCAAACAGAGGGTAATAGCGCTTATGGCGCCCAAGCTATGGCTTCGATATGAGTTCTCCCTTTTCTAGACATTATTCGAATCCCTTTGCTTTTAAGAATTCCTCGTATTAATAACTACTTTCTCCTTTGTAGGTTAACTGCTATTTTCAGGCGGGTATGCACTGGGTCCGCCACTTGGAATCTTCTCTATCTGAGCAAGAGAAGACTTCTGAAAGGCTCCAGAACGAGCTCTCCCAATCTCAGGAGAATAATAAAAATCTTGAGGCTAAACGTACTCACCTTATGGAGATGAATCTGAAACTCCGTAACGAGATGAGGGCCTCTGATACCACCGTCATCCGGGAATTCCTGAAATTATCGCACTACCGCCACCGAAAGCTTGTTACAGCCAGGAGGAGATTTCCCAAAATCTATCATGAGTGCTGGAACAAGGCTATGGGGGCCGTGAGTAGTGCACATCCTAGCATTGATCTTTTAGGCTGTAACTGCCCAGTCCCGCTGATTGAGTATCCCGATGATACGGACGAGGAGTTTGATTGACAGTTGGGGTCCGAGGATGATGAGGAGGGGTCTTTGGAGGATGATGACGATCTAGACTCTGATGACGGGTCCAAAACTCTGGCTCTTACTCAGACATCTCAAGATCCGGGGAGTAGCCCCATAGATACGGAGTTTGTAGAGAGGTTGAACCTATCCCCTAGTCCTGATGGAGATGAACGAGCTAAATCCCCAGCTTCCTAGATGCTTGTCTATGTAATAATCTCGAATTAATGAAAAACTTTTTTGCTATATAATCGTGTGTACATCATTACATTATTACTACTAATACTTCCGTAAACTAGTAATATACCATGAATGAGGTAACTTTTCTCCCTTAAGAGTTTCTAAGTGATAAGATCCTAACCCAACAGTCCGTTTCACTCGATATGGTCCTTCCCAATTAAGAGATAGCTTCATCTTTTCTTTTCCAGTAGCTTCGAGCTTTCGAAGTACTAATTCTCCATTAGTAAAATATCGCTTCTTCACCCTCATATTATAGTGGACGGAGGTTCTTCTCTTGTATTCAAATACTTTACGGATGGTCTCCTCTCGTTTCTCTTCGATCAGATTAGTTTCCATCCCCAATAGCTTCTCATTTTCTGCTGGATCAAAATTTTTAACCATTGGAGATTGTAAGGCCAAGTTAACTGCAATAACCGCTTCTACTCCATACACCAATGAAAAGGGTGTTTCCCCTATAGATTCTTTTGGATTAGTTCGATAGGACCATAAGACATTTAACAATCGGTCGACCCATGCTCATTTGGTGTCATCTAACATTTTTTTTACACTGACCAGGATGATGCGATTGGCCCTCTCAACCTGTCCGTTCGCTTGAGGATAGGCTACTACTGCAATGCGTAACTCGATATTCCATTCTCTACATTAGTTTTTTAACTCTGTACTATCGAACTGCTTTCCATTATCAGAGACAATGATACGGATAACCCCATATCGGCAGATAACGTCTTCCATAAGAAACTAATTACCGTCTCTAGAGTGGTCAGTGTCAGCGGTCGAGCTTCAATCCACTTTATAAAATAGTCGATAACGACTACCAATAACTTTCTCTGCCCAGAGGCTTGAGGAAAGGGTCCCAAAATTTCAATACCCCATATGGCAAAAGGTAAAGGAGAGGTGATAGATGTGAGCACGTTAGGAGGTTGTCTTGGTATAGATGCAAACTTCTGGCATTTGTCACACTTCTTTACATATTACATAGCGTCCTGCTTTAAAGATGGCCAAAAGAATCCTTGTCTCATGATCTTTTGTGCGAGCATCCGTCCTCCTACATGTTGTCCACATTGCTTCTTATGAACTTCCTCTAAAGCCATATGTGCTTCTCGTGGCCCTAGGCACTTCAAATAAGGCATGAAAAATGACCGCCTATATAAAATTCCCTCGATGATCACATATCTGGAAGCTCTTCCCTGAATCTTCGTAGCTTGTTCAGGATCTTGTGGTAGCTCACCTCTAAGAAGGTATACCTTGATTGGTTCCATCCAATTAACTTCCACATGAATCGGTGCCACTAGCTTTGCTGCTATACACGGCTGATCTTGAGCTTCGGAATACATGTTGCCTTAATAGGCCATCTGAATGGCTCCAGCTGCAAATTTGGATAACTCGTACGCCGCTAAATTCTGCTCCCTTAGTATACACTCTAACGTCCATCCTTCGAATTGGGATAACACAACCCTTGCCATCTCAACATACTTCTCCAACTTGGGTCCCCGCACCTCATAGGTTCCATTGATCTGACTGACCACCAATTGGGAATCACATCTTATCATCAGTCTCCCGGCTCTTAAGGACCTTGCGAATCCCAGTCCAGCTAATAGGGCTTCATACGCAGCTTCATTGTTGGTGACCTCAAAGTTTAGAGTAACAACATACTTAATGAGAAAACCTACATGGCTCTCTAGAATTATTCCAGCCCCTCCGCAGTAAGCATTAGATGCTCCATCGAAGTACAAATTCTATGCTTCCTTCTCCGTGTCCGTCTTTGGGGCATCACGTTCGTCTCTCCAAGTGTCGCCTCCTCGTCAGGAGCTATAGTACATTCCATGATGAAATCTGCCAACACTTGTGCTTTGATGGCCGTTCGAGGCCGATATAAAATGTTATATTTGCTTAGTATTAGGGCCCATCTCACTAACCTCCCGCTGGTGTTTGGTCTATGCAGCACTTGCCGGAGCGGTTGATCCGTCAATACCTCGATGGTGTGCGCTTGAAAGTAAGGTCTCAATTTTTGGGCTGCCATGATTAGGGTCAATGCCATCTTCTCAATTCTTTCATACTTTAATTCAGCCCCATGTAGGACTTTACTTACATATTATACTGGGAGTTGCAATCCCTCTTGATCTTTAACTAACACCGCGCTTAAGGCGGCCTCTGATATGGCCAAGTATATGGCTAGCACGTCACCTTGCTCTGGTTTGGCTTGAAAGATTAGGGAGCTGAGATACTCTTTTAGTCCATCAAAGGCCTCTTGACTTTCAGTGCTCCATTCAAATTTCTTAGAAAGGTAGGCATCGCTCTCCTGCTTTAGATAAGAATCTACCTAGGGCAGCAACCCGTCTCGTGAGTTACTGTACCCCTTTAGCGTTTGTCGGGGGTCTCATGTTGATGATAGCTTGTATCCTGTCCAGATTGGCTACGATCCCTCATTGATAGACCATCATCCCTAGGAATTTTCCAGCCCCCACTCTGAAGGCGTACTTATCAGGATTCAGCTTCATGTTATGCTTGCGTAGTATGTGGAAGGTCGCTTCGAGATCTTCTATATGAGATCCCTTCTTTTTCTTTCTGACTAGCATGTCATGAACGTATACTTCCATTGTTTGCCCGATGAGTGGAGCGAATATCTTGTTAACCAACCATTGATAGGTGGCTCCTGAGTTGCGTAGCCCGAATGCCATAACCACATAGCAATACAACCCATGTTTAGTTATGAATGATACCTTGGGTATGTCATATTCTTACATTTTGATTTGATGGTACCTACTGTAAGCGTCCATTAGACTGAGCATTACATGTCTGGCGGTAGCATATATCAGTACATCGGTACGAGGAAGAGGATAATGATCTTTGGGATAAGAATCATTCAGATCCATGAAGTCGATACACATCCTCCACTTTCCGTTAGGTTTGGGTACCAATACGGGATTGGCGACCCATTCAGCATATTGTATTTCACATATGAATCCTTCCTCCAAGAGTTTTTGGACTTCTTGGTCTATAGTTCGCTGTCTCTCCATTCAAAAGTTCATTTTATTCTGGTAAATTGACTTCTTATGATGCAATATATTCAACTTGTTGCTTATTAGATTTAAATCAATTCCGGGCATATCAGCTGCTATCCATTCGAAGACATCTCGATTTCCTGCAAGAAATGAGTTAGCTCTGTCATTCACCTTCTTCCAAGACACCTCCCACATAAGTAACCTTCTTTTCGTCCACCTCATCAAGGGGTAGTCCAATTAATTCTTCGGCAGGTTGGCCTCTCTTCTCCTGGTAGTTTTTCCATACATCTAATTCTGCCATGGGGAGGGTTCCACCTCCCTTTGCTTTCTCTTTTGTTACGGTTATACAACAGACTTGTGTTGTCCTAAGATCGCCTTTATAGGTTCCCACACATCGAGAGGTTGGGAATTTAATTGTTGCGTGATGTGTGGAAGGTATGGCTTGATGTAATCATTTCCTTCCAAATATTGCATTATATACCGACGGAGTCTCCACTACCACGAATTCCAGAACTCGTGATTCTTCTGTAGCTCCTTCCCCTAGTATCAGGAGGACTGTACGATACACTTAACATGAGTTTCATCACCTCCAAACCCTATTAAAGGATTCTTCGATTTCTCCAATCTCTGTTCAGGAAACCCTAGCTTGATGAATGTAGCATAAAACAAGATGTTGACGGGTGCTCCATTATCTACCAGTATCTTCGTCATCCATTGATTCCCCAAGCGAGTTGTTATTATTAGAGGAACTTCGAACGAAGATCGAATCTATTCTAAATCCTCATCATTAAAGCTAATACACTGGGTTTTTTTCCAGAATTCTTGTTGCCCCTCAGGGCACTCCAATGCAATGACTTATCCATTCGTAACTTTTTGTAACGATTTTCCACAGACAGCGCCAAATGTTACGGATTAATATAACGAACCAAAATAAGCGTACCTATTTAGAAGAATCCCGGAACATGATCTCCTAGAACTCCGCGATCAGCCGCTGAAAAACCTGCAAAAAGTGGTGGGGTGTGGTCCCGTCGGGAGGACTCGGGGTGCAAGAATGAGTAACGGAAGAATTATATGAATTCTCTCTGGTTGAAGCTAAAATTGCATACTTGATTATCAGAAATAATCCCCTTTATATAGGCATGAATTAGGTTTTCTGATGGCTAATAGGAATTAGAATCCTATTCAGAAGGTAAGTAGGTTTGCCTTATTTTTTCTTTCTTGCAACTTAAGATTAGGTTTTTATACCCTCTCTAGGAATCATTGCCTGATTTACTTATAAGGAATCACTTCCTTATTCGGAAATATCTAGATTTAATCTAGGGTTTCTGTACCTTCTTGATTGAGTCACCCGCATTGGGCTTTTGTCGTATTAGGCTTGATTTAACTCGAGTTTTGTTCCGGATCGGATCCGGATCGTGCCAACTTGGGCCTTTGTATTTCAGACCATATTTTTGGGCCACTACAGCTACAAAGTTTTGAAATTTTGGAAGGTTTAAATTTGATAGGAAGTTGACAAATTGAATTATTAGTTAAGGTTTGTCTATTATGGAATTTATTTGCCTTGTCTTTATGTCTCGGTTATAAAAAGAATCAATTAGAACACAAAAACCCTAACTTTAAAATTATAAAGAGGTGGATCAACTTTAAAAATCCTACTAGGTTTAAGAAAAAGAATAAGAGAACTCTATATATAGACTAGATTGATTTTTTTATTTATTATCTTTTAGAGATCCATAAGAAAGTAATGAGTCAAATGATGAGTTGTTGTAATTTGCTCTTTGAGGTATGAATCTTCGTCTTTTCTAATTCTAAACCTACGAATTAAAGACAATAGATTAAAAAGACGAAGATTCATATCTCAACGAGCAAATTACAATGACTCCTCTTTTGACTCCTTACCTTCTTACGGATCTCCAAAAGATAAAAAAAATCAAACTAGTCTATATATAGTGTTCTCTTATCCCTTTTCCTAAACCTAGTAGAAATTTTAAAATTGATCCACCTCCTTATAATTTTGAAGTTAGGGTTTTTGTGTTTTAATCTATTCTTTTTATAATCGAGACATAAAGACAAGGCAAATAAATTCCATAATAGACATAACTTAACTAAAAATTCAATTTGTCAACTTCTTATCAAATTCAAACCTTTCAAATTTTCAAAACTTTGCAACAAAGCAATATTCTTCTAAATAAGTAATAAAAAAATAATTAATTTTAACAAATAATTCTAAAGAAAATACGGGACATTACTCTAAACAAATTCATTTAATTACTCTGATAGTTATGGGGTAAAATGGTTAATTGGTCATTGAACCAATTAAAAATTTATAATTGGATCATCAAACTAAAAAAAAAATCAATTGAGTAACTAGCTAAACTAATAAAAAAAAATCAATTAGAGAGCTGTCGTTAACAGTTTATAATTTTGAATGAAAATCGATGTGGCATTATTTCTGTTGAGATATAAGGGATCACCTAAAGGACCCCGACCCAACTAATATGGTTAATAATCCGACCTAAATGAAAGCATATATAACATTGTGTTAGCCATAAAACCCTAAGTGGCCGCATTCTTCTTCTTCTCTTCTGTTTGAATTGAATCCAGAGAAAAAGTATAAGTTCTTTAAGCTCCAACAACTCTAGCCATAAAACCCTAAGTGTAGAGTGCGACTGTGGTCTCGAAGCTCCCTGTTAGGAGGCATGGAAAGAATCAACGATTCTTCGGGTGCAGTCAATATAAGATAATGCTTGTATAGAAAATATATTAGCAGGTGTTAAAAGAGTTAACTTTGTTCCATCTGTTATTTCGTAGAATCCCAGGATGAAATGCAAGTTCTTTAAGTAGGCAGATCCTCCATACACAGAGAGGGCAAGAGAGGTTATTAAGATGATAAAGCAGAAATTGACCCACAAAAATGACGAGGTGATAGTTCTGAGGCACGATATGAATTATTTTCATAGTAGTATGACTGATCTTAAACAAGAAGTGGTGGATACGGAGATGAAGTTGACTTATCAAATGATGGAGAAGGGGGAACAATATATGAAGAAGAAAAAGAAGTTGCGGATGATGGTTGGGGTTGGAGGGGTTATGTGTTTAGCTATGCTGGTGTACGTTTGTATCAGTTGATTATTACTTGTTTCTTATGGTGTTTTCTATTTATACACCAAATTTTGAGACAATACATTATAATGAATTATGAGTGTATGATACAAAATCTATTTAATATGTAGTGTAATGAATTTGTAGAAATGTAATGGGTTATCTAGAATTGATTATATTTATTAAGTATTGAGTATGTTTGTGCAACTGGAAAATAAACCAAGTTGGACGATAATATAATGTGAACAAACAATAAGAGTGGGACTAAAAAAAGAATCAAAACAACTTGATGGATGAAAAATAAAGAGTAAACAAAGATTATAAATATTCCTGGAGTTACAAAAGTTCACATGGCCGACAAACAATATAATTAGTCAAAGGCGAAAAGACCACAAAATATACAAAAATCTAGGTTAATTAGATTACTCAGCATAAGATAAACTGACACAAAGTTCACACGATCACAAAGTTCAAAATATTCCAGAAAAATTTACTAACTATTGGCATAAAACTCCACTAATACATAATATCATCACTTAATTTTTTTCCCCATAGATGTCGAAATGGGAAGGATCAGGGTTGGACTTAGATTGACTTGCTCTTGTCCTTGTGTTAAGTCTAGTAGAAGTTGATATTTGGCTCTCATGGTCGGTATTCGATTTAACTTTTGTGATTTTTGCTATCGTCCTTGTTGGTGGAGCCGATGCCGGTGGAGTGTATCCAGTTCCAATAATATCAACCAAACCAATTGTATGCATCTAACCGCGATCAAAGATAATAACATACATGAGTATAAATATAGAAGTAAAATATATTTTTAGCTAATTGACCAAAGAATTGTAATTCACTTACAAATTTCATGTTGACTTTTGGTAGCCTCATTCTCCATCATAACTTCAGCCATCAAAGTTAATTCACAAGTGAGAACCTCGGATTCCTGTACTTGGACTTCAACCATCCCTTCTAATTACTGATAATAGTTGCCCACCGCATATTATCTTCAAAAAGTATCCATCAAGACCAAGCACTAGTCTACATATATTTTTTTAAGATTTCTTTAAACAATCATAAGAAATGTAAATCCTTTAGAATCTACTCCTTTAGAATCTACTTTCATCACCTTCATGCAGCCTTGTAGATAGGATTTTGACAGTATTATATCATTTACTCCTCAAAATCTCCCCTTCAAATTTTCTCAACTTTTTATATTGCTCATTCATTTGTTCTTCAATACAACTTAGTGCCCCCTGCTTTAGCCTACAATATTTTGTCTCCCAAACTTTGACTTGCAAAATCGTTTT
Source organism: Eryngium alpinum (assembly GCA_032274865.1). Lineage (NCBI taxonomy): Eukaryota > Viridiplantae > Streptophyta > Magnoliopsida > Apiales > Apiaceae > Eryngium > Eryngium alpinum. Next base: position 10,814 of record JAUEJK010163185.1, read on the forward strand.
GAACTCATCTTGCATATTTGCTATACTCTAATTTGGATTTCTCCGTATCCTGTCTCCATATAATTTTTCAAGATATTTCACATCCATAAATTTAT